>QVOA01015617.1:0-12473 GCA_014825685.1 Pseudomyrmex cubaensis
CTTCTTTCTCTAATGCGAGAAAACATTTATCGAAAAGTATATTGTCGTTCGACGTGAACGAAATTGTTTGTCAATAGCTCACAATAAGAAAAAAAAAATGATGGTTGATAAAAAACTAGCTGACGTATTTGCTTATCAAACATTCGGCTCCGTTTTATCGCGGTATTTTTCCGAACGAGTACGTGTGCATTGCTAATGCGAACATTGTTGTACGATTATTGAGATTCATTTTTTTTCAGTAAGTACGCTCACAGTTTTTACATTGCGTCTTTTATTTTCGTGAAAAGATACTTATTCAAAAACTTTCTTTTTTAATGTTACACGATGAAGATATAATTAAAATCGCGCGTACGCCGCTCACGTATACTTGCGTTAATTGCACGTGATTTATTCAATGCTCAAATACATCTAGTTGCTCAACAACGTATAATTTTACTAATATAATTCAACTGAGATTTGACATTTAAACGTCAAAAAGAAAATATTGAGTCATTAAATATAAAACTTGACAAATATATACATATATATTTTACAAATATATATATTTATTAAGTTATATTTAATGATCTAATATATGACATTTATTTAACGACCTAATACATAACAATTTTGTAACTTTATACTAGTTTAGTTATTTTATACTAGTTTATACTAGTTTAGTTAATTTATCAAATTATTACTACATCAAATGATTATTTACATCAAATTCTCACATTACCATATGATAATCACGCTACGCGCTTAAAGCGATGTAAATATATATATATAAATAATCCGACGTCGTCGCGTGTAGACAACTTGGACGAGTAAAAGAGCGTCTTCGCGACTTTTGTATATCTTCCAAATTAATATATTTAGATTAATATATTTAGATTTACATCTTACATTTTCATCGCCGGAGAGATGTATCTTTTCGTATATTCGTTCGAACATATATTTTGTGTTTTGAGCGCACAACCTACCTACTTTTAAATTTACATTATTTATTCCGAATGTATAAATTAATTTGGATTTTTATACGATATTACACAAATTATACAAATACGATATTATACAAATTTATATAAATTTACATGTTTTATATAAATTGAAACCTAAATTTATAATAAACGGCTTGCGCTGTAAATGTGTTTTCGCATGCTAATTAATATTGACTTAAGAGCTTATATATCAAATCTCCAAAAAAATATTTATAGTGACTGATTTTATATTAGTCCTATTTTTACCTAAAATATCTGCTGACAGCGATCCATGACTTTTGCTCGACCATCACGGATCGCAGGATCTTCGGCCCGCAGATCCTAACGAAGATGTTGGTGCTCATGATTGCGAAATTGTTTTGTTCGGTTTTTTACGAAAATATGCGGCCTCTATTATTGCGCGTTATGCGGTCTCTTTTGTAGAGGAAGCGACGGAGAAATTCGTAAACGAAGTTCACGGCGTTCGGAGCGGTATCGAAAAGAAAGTACACGAGAGAGCAACGCACCCTGAAGACTGGTCCACAAGAAGTGAGAGTGGGCCATTTATATGGACGCCCCTCTCCAATTGCTATTGGTGCCTCAGAAGGCCCGGCCAATTCGTTTCATTTCTTTCGAACCTTTCCGTGATAACGCACACGAAATCTCTCACGGTTCACAGAAAAACAACTCGTTTCCGCAACTCCTTACAACCAATCGGAAGATAATTAAATTGCCTAAGTCACGTGTTTGAAATTATCCGCTCGACTAAATCGTTGTGAGATTTGTATCAAAATTAAAATTTAGCTTTGTACTTTCTGTTTTGTCAGCGAAATGAAAAACACGTGGGATTTTCAAACGTATTGCGTTTACGTATGCATGTATGTGCATATGCAATGTGTGCATACACACGCACCAATAGATATAACACACTAATCATTACTAATTACATAATCATCACTAATTACATACATTTTATATTAATTATCACGAGAATGCGAATTGTGACAAGTAAGAACGTAAAGTGTGTAATAACAAGTGCGTAACAATTATATTTGATTATTAGATTACTAGATCATTATACTTGTTTCCTTACTCTTGAAACAGACTAAATAAAAATAAATAAAGTATAACGGAATGAATTAAATATCGTCGAGACGTGTCTGGAATCCCAATTGGTTAAGTCAGAATCTACTTGCGATGCTAAAGAAAGAGCAATAAAGTGTATTATGTGCGGTTGACGTGCTCGTTTATATTGAATAAAAAATATTAACTCGAGAGTGCGGTGTGCGGCATTTAAGAGAGAAAGAGAGAGAGAGAGAGATTATTTTTAAGTAGTTAATTGTCGTGAGAATTTCACATTAGGAACGAAAATGTGCGATGACTTTCGAAGGATTAATTATTATTGCAATTGAATATCTTCATTACCCGCTTCATGTTACAAAAAAAATGTCGGATCTTGAGTCTTAGTTGTTTTTAATATAAAATTATATGATTGTCTCGATATATAATGTTCGCGAAGAGAGATCGACTCTCTGCAGAACGCGATATATTACAGTTGCAAAAATTAATTTTTTCAAGTTAATATCGGTTGTTCTAATTAATTCACAACTGTTGTTTGTGCGACTGTTGTTTGACGCGTTACGTATTGCGTGATATTCGAAGTAAACAAGATATGTATCTCGAGATACATACAATATCGAGTATGCGTTTTGAAATATTTCGGTGATTTAGCGATAATTTTTTCTCAAGAGGCTCGTGATAAATTGTTTTCTTTAGATTTAATTTTTTTTTGCAACAAACCGGGAAGCGCGCACGGAATGTGACTATAAGTCATGCGTTTTCTTCTCTCTATTCATTCATCGCTTATCATTACGCTTACATGTGGTTTCTGTCTTCAACGAGACGCGAGACTTTGTATCTTGTTGATACTATTTTTATGTGCTCGATAACAAAAACGTCATTAGGAGAAAAGATATACAATGTGTCTCAAAATTCGTGACTTGAAATATCATAACAGAAAAGTCTTTGGAAAATAAGAAAACATCTAATGCGATTTCTTTCAATTCCAAGTAGTTTTCGAGCTGCTTTTCAGTTTACGTGTCAAAACCTACTGCTCGAAATACAAAGATCGCAAGTAATTTGTTTTCTCAAATGTTCGAAAACGCGAATTTACATTAGAAACACTTGGTCTATCCTAGTGCTATGTGTGCGCACATGTGTGTGTATAAGCGTTACATAAAATTGAATCGATATCTAATCGCATTTGCGTCATAAACAAATTGATATCCTTCGATGATGATTTCGCTTCTGATCGTCGAACGCGATTGTGAAAGCGCAATATCATAATCTATTTGCCGTGGTTTCTAATTATACGGCGAAGACGCAACAGAGCGAGCGGAAATATATCGAGCGTAATGCACGATAGTTGATAACATTTTCTTTTTTTTTTTTCGAAAAAACAGACCGCGGTATCGCCTTGTAGCGTTTCTGTTTTCCTCATTTTTTCATGTTATCGCGCGTCGCGACATACATGTACACTAGTATAGCACAAGATCGCGCGATCAAGTACAAACATATACTTGAAGGCCCGAGTGTTCCACTGACCTACACTTGTCATCAGCGAACAATCCTTATATAGATCCTCCATTTAAAGATTTAGCCTCGTTCGAATATATCTGATCTCCGAAATCAAATATATATATCGGTAAGGATATCTCGAGTTTATGACGTCGACACGACACCGAAAGAAATCGATGTCTCACAGAACGCGCTCACACAAAAAGCTTTTGTCACGAGGCGAATTTTATTTATGTCGCTTCTCTCAGATGCACAGATATTTATATCTTTGCAAAATGTATATACATATATGCGTATATACATTTCCTCTGTGTGTATGTGTGCGTGTGTGTATAAAATATAAGGACTTTCAAATATATGATGTTATTAAGAAAATGTTATTAAAAAATTATATTGTTAATTTTAGAAGCGGTTCTACGTGTTATCTAATTTTCCGCTAGGTTAGGTTTCGTAGATACGTTTTTAGATGAAAAATCTCATGCTGAGCTACATTCGATGGGACAAATTAAAAGGAAGCCATGAAATCAATCAAGAGTGGCAATTAGCGATGACTCGAAAGAGGAGAACGCCTCTTGTGCGCTTAAAGAATTTTGCATACTTCTCGTTTGCACTCGTAGATTCGCATAGCAAAACATAGAACGTTGTATTTTTGTTGCGTATATTGATTCGGATTTCGAACAAGATTTTTTGCCTCTGACATACGGTTATCAAAACGTTCTGTTTGTATCGCTGTTTTTTCTTTTTCAATTTTATTGAACTGTTTTGAAGAGAGTCGAATCGATTTATTTAATAAAGCCATTAGATAGATTGCGAACGCGAAGAAAACACAGTCGGGTTTTTCCATCGCGGAGAGAAAGAGAGAGAGAGAGAGCTAATAAAATTCTTTGCTTTGTGAATGTATCTCTTTTGTTGGTTCAAAAATAAATGCGTGTGCGGGTGCAACGGTCCGCTTAGCCGTGTCAAGTTTCCGCAATGCATGCGTACTTATTTGTTGCCTCTCAGGGTCAAACAAACAATCCCGGTGTCATGTCTACTATTTCCGACACACACCTAAAGGACAACCTGTCATCTAGCTCACGTACTGTCAAGAAAAAACCCAATTGCTTCTCCGTATCGCTGCTAAAGGCGGTTCTAACACCGACCTAGGAATGGAAAAAGTATAAGAACGCGAACTGGACGACGAAGATGAGTGACTTGTTGAAAAGAAAGCACGTTGCTTAATCGCGGGCAATCTACTGTAATTAGTTCCCTAACACGCTCGAAAATTGAGAGAAACAATGGCTATGTAATAATTGTCAATTGTTTGACACTCCTTTCCGTTACGGGGCTCGAGTATTTTTTTTGTTATTGTATCAGAACGTCTTTGGACCTGTTTGTGATTTACACATAAACAAATAAATAAATAAATAAATAAATTCTATTATGCAGAGAATATACGTATGTGTGCATTTATAGAAAAAGAGAGAGAGAAAAATGCAAAAATTACGTTTGATACACGTCTTCGTTAGTTACACGTGGACTTTTGTGTGCAAGGTTACGCGCTTTTGTTAAATACTCGCGAGATCTACCACAATACTATCCGCCAAAGTAGAAAATATCTTGATAATTTTACACACTAAAAAAAAACAAAAAATTGAACAGTAGACTACTAAAATTATTAAAATTCTCTGATCTGTGTGTTTTATTTTTAAATAATTTCAGAAAATTCACGCAGAAAAATTTTAAAATGAAACAAACCTACTTTGCCGAGTTTATTCCTCACTATTGGCGAGCACGATTCATCCGCTAAGAGAACACTGCACACCTGAGCAAGCGTACTGTCGCAGTCGATCGTTGGCAGAATAGTGCAACTCGGTTGACTATAACATACATATATATACATGTACATATATATAGTATATATATATATATATATATATGTATATATATATATTTCACGAAAATAGTTCTACGTGTGCAACAGATGTACGTCAAGTAGATCTGCACGACGACGACGGCGTGGATGCAACTGAGGAGTTGCTTGGTCTCACGTTCGCGAGAAAAAGATCTATCTCCTCTTTTATACCCCACTTCACAAACCGAGAATGCGTTAGTAGCGCATCTTACGTAAGTAACATCAAACTATCTCTCTCTTGAGAGAGAGGGAGAGAAAGAGAGAGATATGATGTATCCTAATTTTTTTAAGTAGTTGGCAAAATAGCGATAACGATAGACAAATTCGTCGAATAGTCTATTTCTTGCGTCAGTGAGAGAGATATCGTGAAAATTATTTAGTTTAATATGAAAGATACTCTTACAATAATTATGATTGGAAAATTTACGATGTTTTGCGCACGCGTGTGTTACATTTAATGTCCTCGTTCGTCACAACAATTACTTTGTACAAAACCTTCTTTTGTAGATGTTGCTAAATTCATTCGCTGAAACTTCCCACACAACGGAACTAGGTTCGAATCAAAGTGGATGTTCATTAAATCCAGTGGATTATTCATTAAACGTCACACAGAGTTTATAGACGTTTAACAAACGTCACGTTTGCGTGGGCTTAAACTATCTAGTAACGCTTTAAACGTTTTTCAAATTGTTTGCTCGTTAACAGCGGCATCGAATTGAAAGAGCAAACACGTGTACGCTGCTATAACAGAGATAATGTGATCATTTTCTCTTAGATCTTGATTTCGCGAAGTTATGCGAACGCACGAGTTCAATTGTTTTTACGATTAACGGACTCGTTCTAAGTAGTTTGATTAAAGTGATGTCTTGCTTTTCAATTCGCGGACGTAACTTGGAAGGGGGGGGGTATTAATTTCACATCAAACATGATATACTTTCCAAAAATAATATTTCGCTTCTTAATCCGTGAATTTGTAATTTAAAAAAGAATTAAGAAAGAAAAAGAAAATAGAACAGAATTATTAATTTCACACTATAGACAAAATCTGGATAAAATCGAGATGCACAAAGCGTGACAAAGGTTTTTTTCTTTTTTTACCCCGTTCATCTCACACTTTTCGGTGGTGTGTGATGTCACGCGTGTACGAAACGCGACTTGTGCACCGCGAATTACGCATTCTCATAAGTGAGTGGAAAGCGTCTCGACAAATCGATTGTGACTGACGTTACATCGCCATGGTGAAACACGCAAAAACAAATACATGTGATCGCGTAGACGCCGCTGACCCGCAGTGATCGAGTTTCACGAGTTCAGTGTGTCACGTGTATGTACGTTTACCTGTAGAATCGAGATCGTTTTATTCTTCACAAAGCAAGTGATAAAAAAAAAAAAAAGAATGACCTAATTACCTAATGAGTAATTCGTAATATAATCGCAATCATATTACTCGAACATTTATTCCTTTCAAACAGATACTTCGTAATAGTCGAAATTTATTAGTTCTCTCGCGTACTCGCGTTCGCGTCCGATGAATTTAAAATTAATTAAATGATAATCACGTGTCGCGTTGTTTTTTTATGTGTAAAGATGGAGGAATTTTATTGACGCGAAGAGCTTACTAAAATTTGTTCGAGTGTTTGTACAACACATGCTCTTCGCGTTTCTTTAGATTTATTTCCTGGTTTCTTGTCTTCAGATTAGATTAGATTAGAGATCGATAGAGAAAGATTTTTAGTTTTTCGCGCTGCGAATTCTGAAAAAAATCCCGCGACTTCTCTTTGTTCTCTATTTTCTTTGGTTCTTTCAAGGTTTCTTCGCGTAAGTTTAGCAAATTATTTTGCATATTTTTGTCCCTTCCAAAACTTTATCACTAAATCTTGTGAAGCTTCATTTTAATACACTTATCCAGTGTGTTTATCGAGGAACAATCTTTTATCGATAAATTTATATCAATGTTTCGTGTAATACTTGGTAGCTATTAAAACACCTCGGCCTTCGCGCGCTACCTTGACCCATACTAGTTCAGTGTGTCACGTGCGCGAAATGGATCGAAACCTGAGTTCAGCACTCCTCTCTTTCGGGGGAGAATTTTCTTTTCAACCCCCATCGGCAAGTTTACATCCCGTGATCTTTCGCTCACAAGTCACGAAGATGTTTTTCTAAAGTTCCTCTTTCGCTCAGGATTTTCGGAGTTTTTCTTTGTCAGGATTTTTGATTTTTTTTTTTGTCTGATATCTAGATTATTGTATGAGCAACCGTTCTGTGAATAATCTTCTTATATAATTGTCGAATTGTGCAACACAAAATGTGTAATTTTGCATAACTTATGCAAAATTATACATTTTACAGCGGAATAGATTAGTACAATTAACCAGTCGGTTATTTAAACACTTTTACAATGTTATTTCCAAATTAAAAAATGTAACGCAGTGCTCGTGTTTTAGATCTTATTTTTTAAATGTCTCTCAAGTTTTCTAAGCTGTTTTCTCAGTTTTTTTAAACTCCGGCGACACACATCTAAAGTGTTGGAATTACTTATTTTGCATTTGAGAAAAACAAGTTTTAAGTAATAAATTGATAAACAAAGAATAAAAAAAAAAAACTAATTTATCTTGTCTGTTTTCGCAGCGCGTAATTATCAGTCACGTCTCGCAAGCATCACACGAACGAACTATCGAATTAACAAGTGGAGTATCATATTTTCCATATCGATTCGAAAAAAAGAAAAACAACGCGTCGTCAGAGCTGAATATAAATTTCCACTCGAAGTTGAACAGATCGAATTCAATCAATTAGAATGTAACAGGCACGACTAAATCTGTCGCAAGAAAACAGGGAGTAAACAAGTATGAATACAGGTATTGTGTAAAAAAATTATAAGACAAGGAGAACAGGCGGGCGCACGTGCACACACATACACACATATATACATATTGTTAGATAGAAGTATACAGTATGTTAATGCAAGTTCTGTACACAGTACCATTTTCTACGTCGTTAAATTGCTCACAAATTGCTGTTATTATTCAATATACGTATTGTTATTTCATACAATAAGACATGATGTTTTGTATATACAATATATATATACGCGTATGTGTGCGTTGAAGAGGATTTTCTCAGTAACAAATTTGCTTCAAAAGTGGAAATTCCATAATTGTGTAAACTATAAACTTTTTTAAACCGTCGTTTCGCGGTTATTATACGCGCGACAATCGCAAATTACTTCGTTCCAATAAAATGGCAACACAATTATTTTCTTTTTTCTCGCACGCTTCTTTTCTTAAAAGAACAATTTTAATGATTCGCCGCAAGTCACGTGACGCTTTTCTTGTAAAAAAAAAAAAAAAAAAAGCGCGAACGCACATTCGCACTTATAATAGCGGTATCCGTGTAGGTGCATAAAGCTTTCACGAGATTCGACATTTTTCTATTCTCGCGATGTGGGTCAGTGTCGGTGGTTCATTTACTTACTGCACATTACAAAAGATCGCCCTTGTGCGGCGCAACGCCCACGGAGCGAGACATATGACAGCTTATCGTGGAAATTTACGTTGCGGATATCGCGATCTAATTCCTCATAGTTTGTATGGAAAAGAATATCAATCATTTGCGAATATGTAATGTGTCGCAATTTTCTGGGGGGGGGAAGGGGAGGGGGTTATCGGTTCGATTCTCTTTGACCAAAATATGTAAGTGTTCGATATAGGAGAGGATCAATATGTTCCAACACTTGAACGAATGGTTTTTCTGA
The DNA here is from genome assembly GCA_014825685.1 of Pseudomyrmex cubaensis. Lineage (NCBI taxonomy): Eukaryota > Metazoa > Arthropoda > Insecta > Hymenoptera > Formicidae > Pseudomyrmex > Pseudomyrmex cubaensis. Next base: position 9,185 of record QVOA01015617.1, read on the forward strand.
ACCTTATTAATTCACGAAATTTGCATATTTAAGAGCGCTAAATAAGCGTAATTCGTGCTTGTAAGAGTTTAATACCGGCAATAGTGCTCGGCAATAGTGAGAAGAGATAAATTGTTGCGGCGATCGAAAACTCGTTAACGTCAATAGAAGATATACGGTGGGAGCGTAATTAAATGCAACCGTGACTCAGACGCCTTGACTTTGACAGCGCAAATTGCGAAGAATTTTCATGAGTTACAATAATGTATCTAGCCTGAACGAACAACAAGTTTATCGCGATAGAAAGCGAATATGTGCGGTTTTTTTTTTACCATATCTATAACAAGAATTACTTCGCAGTATCTGAGCGAACAGAGAGTGATTGAAAAAATTTTGTTGCGGGTAATTTTAAACGATAGAAACTCAAAACAAAATTATTTTGAAAAATCATACACACCATATTTAATCGCTCTTTTGTTAATTAGTTTAAAACAAAACTTCGAATTATGTTTTTGTATCACAAAGAGAGAGAGAGAGAGAGAGGGAATAAAATTCTGGAATATGTCAATGCGATAAAATTTTTGAAATTTCTCGAGCTTACGTTATCTGTCACTTCATTTTATGATTCGTAATTTTTGTGAAAAACAAAAAAAAAATGAAATTCCCGAATGGCCTGGTTACATTTCGATACTGACCTTCGGTTGATTAAGCAAGATGGGGATTGTCCGTCTCAAAATGCAATCTGCTAAGGTATCCTATGAGTTACTTTGTCAGGTACTGCTTGTTGATAACGCGATCTGCGATACTGCCGTGACAGCTAGCTCGCGATACTTATGTAGGGGAGTGTTTCAGCGCAAGCGTGCGTCGCTCACCCCGCGCTGAATAGCTCTTCCACCTCTCCGTGATGGGAAATGATTATCCGTCAAGATCGTTTGTTCATTGTAAATCGTTATATGTACGTTGAAATTTTTCCCGGTCGGATGATTAAGTGGACACACGCAAGATTTGCCGCAGATTCACTCGATCGCGGAATAGAAATATACGATATTCGCGTATAAAAAAATCCCTAAAATAAAAAATTCCCTAATTAATCCGAAGAAAAGTCCTTCATCGAGTTACACATCTCGTTATCTAATTTATATCGTAATTATTTAATGCAACATTCAAATTTCGAACAAATGATCGAAATACGGCCCCGATAGTTTCCATCGAAAGCAAATGATATGGTTTTTAAAACCCAGCCGCTACGTACGAAATTTTTTTAAAGTATAAATTGAGATGTGCGAGAGAGTGTGTGTTACTTTGAAGTGTAATACAAATGTGTGCGTATACGCGTTATGCGTTATGAATTTAAAATTCTAAACAATGCGGACGAGTATGAAAAATGATTGACAAACGAAAAGTGACTAAACGCGACTGTTTTATAAGAGAAATTTTACAAATGTTAACATACACGATGTTGCAATATTTCATGCGCGTCACGATATTGCATAATTTCATAATTGCACGGTGTGATTGTATATCGCAAAAGACATATTATATAGCTATTTACTCCTCAAGGAAAACCAGACTGAATATTAATATATATATATATATAGTTTCCTATTCAGTCTACTTGAGGAAATTGCGCGCGGAAACAGAAAACGCGAGTTTGGAAAAAAATATCACGCAAGCGTATATTTCCTCCGCGTTCGGATGTAAAGCTAAAAGGATCATTTATCTTTATTGCTCGTTAAATATAGAACAAAGATAGGGCAGCGCTTTTAGTACGAGAGAAAGAGAAAGCTATTCGAGCTATCATCGTTTTGCGAAAAAATATACGCACAAGTGCACATGAAACAAAAAACGCAATAATAAATGAGCCCGATTCTTCGTAAGTGACGAGTCCATTAAATTTACATTGGAGAAGAAAACGCTTCTATAAAAAAAAAAAAAAATATTTTTAGGCGTAAAACTCAACATGAAACAAGGGAAAAAAGAGAGAAAGAGAAAATAATAAAAAAAAAAAAATAATTAATTTTATTTTAACCTTGCACGGAGATAAAATTTATTTTTTATTATTGCGTGTGCTATACGATTTTCCACAGATTAGTATAGCGTGACTAATTTATATGGTAGCATGTTGGTGTTCGTTGCGGGGTCGAAAAATTGAAGTTTGCGCAACTGCTGCCGATCGCTTTAATGAACCCGTCAGGGTCACGCGGAAACGCTTCATTCTAATATGCATGCAGAGATGCACGCAGTTCCGCTGCTCTCCGCGTGTACATGATGCTATTTTGAAAAGAAGTTGGATACACAAAAGCGCTTTAGCGTCGGTCTCGGCACGATCTGTACGCAATTTTCTAAACCGCCAATAATAATTAGCCATTTTCTGTACAAATGCATCTCTTCTTGCGGAATATGTAATTTGTACGTCCGATGTTTCTGCACATATTATTGCGTTTTGCGATCTTGTTTGCAACGCGAACCGTTAAAAAAAAAACTGTAGAACTTTGTTCCCGTATCATCTCGGTAATCCGATCTGTCTCTTTATTCTGATAAATTGACTTCTTTGAGGTCACACGTACATTGAATTATTTGTTAATTCGTGTTTTACGTCGCGCGTGCATTAACGCGTATATATCGCCCCATGCACGCGGAGGAAATCCGTCATTCAGAGACCCCTCGGCTGATGGGAACACCGCCGAGCGAAACCTGTCCTAAATTATTATGTAATCGCGCGAGCACATCTCAACACACACTGCGAGAGCAACCTGGGAACGTGATTGGCGCAATATGTGTGGCGCGATATGCGCTCGCAATTTCAGGTAATAATATAGATATATATATGGGACATCATCATCAATCCAGGTCAACTTTTTCAAAAATACAAAGATACAAAGATATAAAAAAAAAATCTGACCGTAATTGCATAACGCATCATACATTGAAAAGCGACTCGTTCGGCTTCTACGCAAAAAAGATAATTTTTTAAACATGTTTTTTATAAACGTCAACAAAAATATATATATAATTCACAAATGTATAAGTTACATTTCTTCGACGGACTCCGTTAATTTATACTTTCGAAATGATGCCAGTGGCAATGTGTGAGAAACAGATCGTACACGGGGCTCTCTTGGTATTTAACTATATGTATAAGAGAAATAATAAAAAGCCAAACGATAAATTAACATACATTATTTAATTCGAGGTAAATTATAATAAAAATTTAATTGAAATGATTCAAGTCAATGCGCAGGACTTGAAGAACTGCATGTACTCGAACTCATGGACTCGGAAAGAACTGCATGTACGTTATACAGAGTGT
>QVOA01015618.1:0-12476 GCA_014825685.1 Pseudomyrmex cubaensis
AAAAAAAAAAAAAAAAAAAAAAAAAGGATCGAGTCGTAATGTCAACTTTGTGTTTGCAGATCCGCGCGGCGCGGCAACTGGCTTGTTGATTAAATTGCAAATTGAAAGCAAAATTAATTGTTTTACGCGGGAAACTGGTGTAATTTGAAACATCTTAACTCGCAACTTCCATAACATTTGCTCGCTAAGTAATTATGAGTTTTTACTTTGCGACGTTTTAATTGGTGAAAACGCGACCGTTTGTTGGATTGCAACAGACGCGCGCGCGCGCGCGCGTTTAATTTATTGTGTCGTAAATTGCTGCAATTTCAGGATGACCGCGATTAACGGCGTGTGTTCGTCCTATGTGTGTGTGTGTGTGTGTGTGTGTGTGCGCGCGCGCGCGCTCGTTTTCGGTTTCATCCCTTCGGAGAGCGAGGAATCTCGGTAATTACATTTCAATCTACGGACGATCTCCGTCTTTTGGTTCCTATAATACCGAATCTCGAGGTGGTAATCGAAGAAAGCCGTCTCTTTTCTCAGCAAAGGACTTCGGGTCTTTATCTTTCCGTTTTATCGTATTCTTGTCGAATTACGACCGCGCGCTGATGGCTTTTGTCTTACTACTTTTAATTGATTTTAATATCAAACGCGGCTAATTAAAGTTTTCAAGAAGGCGGAGGAAACTCGTTGTTCGACGACTGTTGTCGCAGCTTTTCATTCATCAAACGAACTGAGAGATCCGAAAATAATAGCTAGCGAAATTGAAATCGCACGCGTGCGAGATAATGTGACAATTAGTGCAATATATTTATTCGCATTCTGAACGTTTTTGTTCGTTGACCCGTTTAAAATTTAATTTGCGCAAATAGCCTAAATTTTAACGTGCAAATTGCAAAATCTTTGAAATCGTTAAGTCAGATTTAATTGCTTACACGCGATATATACGTACATGTGCTTTATTAATCATCACGTATTTGTTTAACGATGAAAAATGAAAAAATCGGATTGTAAAAAAACAAAAAACAAAAATACATTCGTTAAATTCGCTAATAACAATGTCAAAGACGCGCGCGGGAGATTTTTCGAAAAGGTAGTCGTGTGAAGGGGTGATGATGGATGCTATTAGGGATTAACAAGCGTTTAGCCTTTGTGGAGAGGCGAATAATTGAGACCCGAAGCCCCGTGTTCTCCCTCCGTTTCACTCTCAGTCCGAGAGGGAGGATATTCTCTGATAGGGTAAACCGACAGACGGCGAGCCAGGTCTGCCTTTATGGTTTCCGATGCTTTGTGGCTCGAAATTCTGTCTGCTTCCGAACACGGTTTCGAACTTTACGCGCGCGCGCGCGCGCGCGGTATGCGTAATGCAACAAATAGTCTGTAACTGTCTTTTATACATCTGCGTCATGAATCCCGGCGTTGTGTCCGTCAATTTGGTAACAATTAAATGCGACACTTGTTTCTATTTCTCTCTCTCTTTGCGAGTTCTGTTAAAATTCGCTCAATTAAAAAAAAAAAAATTTTAATTATTAATTAAAATTAAAATCTTTATTTTTTTAGACAACAATAGAATTTAGTGCATAATTTAATGCAAATTGTCGTTGAGTTTTGCAAAATAAATTCTATTTTTATTGAAACATTTATATTGTTGTGTTTACGCGAGGAACATGTCCGCAAAGTAAGTTAAATTGACGGTAGTTAAATTATAGACGCAAAGCGAGACGAGACAACCGACGTGAAATATAAGCTGTATCAGTTGCGAATGTCAGCTTGATGGCTAACGAAGTGTGCCGTAAGTTGGCACACACATAAAACAATCATGTTCAGACAGCGCCTTTCGCGAGCTACTGGTCAGCGCGCGTCAGAAACGTATCTGGGGGTTTCAAGTTGACAACCAGCGACCAGGTAATTGGAGAACAGAAAACAAAGTGGCGTCTCCATAGCAACACCCCAGCATCCCTTGGTGAGATGTTGCCGCCGCCGCTGCCGCCGCCAGTATCGTGCTCGGAGCATCGTACCCCTCTAACTGCTGCAACCCTTATTTTATATTATATCTGTGCACTTTCTTCCGTGTTGTGTAAAAAAAAGTCGAGGAAGGATTGTGTTGCGGCGCGAGTCTTCATTATTCCGTTAGCGATGATTTACGGGACGAATGTTGCAAATTTCACCGAGTGCAACATTCGACTCTCGACATCGCGCGACACGACGTTCTCGTCGAATACTAAAATTGCCCTGTGTTGGTTCGCGTTGCGGCAAAGAGACGCGTGCGTCCTCATCACGCGTATTTATTACGCGCTCCGTGCGAGCATACTCGTTATGACGCAACCGCATCGTGGATGTATTGAGAACGAACGTGCGTTGCAACGGTATTAACTAAAATTGCGTAATTTTGTAGAAACAACTTGTAATGCAAAGACGGTCAAACTTCACTCGAGCTTCCTAAGAACGTCGGCCGATTGCGACACAAAAATCGGGTAAATCATGCTGAAAATTTTATTATTTCGAAAATACTTCGTTTTGTTTTCTTTAATATTTTTTTTACTGTTGTTTTAATTTTATTTATTCTTTATCTCACGTGCGGTGTTTGTTTCATTCGTTGGTTAACTTCGTAACTCAAGAGAAAAAAAGCGCCAGTATCTATGTACGTAGCCACTATTTAAATCGCGGGAAAGGGTTGAAGTTTTCTATTTCTTTGTTTATCTGGCCGGGCCACAATCATGGTCGGGCGCCGATTGCGGAATTGCACGGTACGGTTCAAGACTCGTCGACAATGACGCGTGTCTATTGTTGTTGCGCGAGTGCGCCTGTTGCATCGACGCAATAACGCGTAGGAATGTTCGGTTCTGACGCCCCTCCGGTCGGATGACGACGCGATCGCTTTTGCGGTGTCCGACCGACATTCGAGTCGATTTGTCCGGTCGCCGCATTCGATGCCGCAACTCGATTAGACGAGATACGCGTACATTACGTTCGTTCTTCCCCTCGCGGACGCGCTCGTCCGTTTTAATGGCAATAATTAATTCCTTCCTCTTCTCTCGCGACCGGCTCTCGCCAACAGCGCGCGCGAGTATTTTACGAATGCAAAAAAACGGTATTCGCCTATTAGCTACGAACGAAAGTCTGTAATCAGGTCTCCTTTGTCCCGCGAAAGGGCAGCGATTATGATTCGAATTCGCGATATTTTGCGACCGCGGTCGGCGCTTCGCGCTATTAATTTGCGCTCCGATCCATTAACTACATAGAACGCGCGTGTGATATGTGGTCGAAACGTAATCTCGATAATCAGACGTACATAATTCGAACTAACGCCTGTGTGCACATTGCAAATTCGCAATATAATAATTCCCTCGTTAATACACGAGTCTATTAGTAAAATCGCGTCTGTATATCTTCGCCAAATTAATATCTAATACTGTAACTCGACTTGTGATAATTTCAACCGAGCAAGTTTAACCGTGTATACGACACATAGATATTTTGTATACAAATTAGTTATTAGAGTGTGGCATGACGCGATAACGATATGACGACCACCGAGCCTCTAGAGCTCGTAGAAAATCCCTGGACGGGATAGGTTCTCATTCGCATGGCTTCCGTTAAACCCCATTTACGCCGATCTCTGTCATCGACCTTTCGATTAAATAACCACGGCGCGCGCGACATTCACGCACCGACATCCGAGCGTGTTGTCTGCCGCGTCGTCTCTCATTTGCGCGTTGCTCGCTTTTCGATCAGATATTGCAAAATGCGGCATGTATCCGCGTATTCTCCTGTGTGAAACGCAGGAACAGCTCATGAATAATTTATTGTTTAGTTATCCGCAAGGGGGATTAAACTTAATGCACTATCCGGGCAATATCTCTGGCAAATCTAGAAATCAAACCAATATCTGACCGGTAATTGGTTACCGGCTAGAAGGTGAAGAATATCTCGGTGAGACCAAAAACAAAGAAAATTACACGTTACTTTTCTTTTTTTTATAAAAACGATACAATCGTGTTTTGTGACAATTTCAAGTGCGCCGTTTTTGTCGCAGTCGAGTGTTTTACATCTTTTGTAGCGTCCCAGCGAGAAGACGATCCTCGTCTGCGACGCTGCATGAGCCAAAATAATGGCGGGTACGGTCTATTGCGTTAATATTGCCATTGTCTGTGCGGGAGGCAAAGGTGGCGCAACAGCTCTCGACTGTCTTCGATGCGCGTGAATAGGTCTCTCGGGGTTGGGGAAGGAAAGAAGGAGAGAAAGATGGGGAACAACAGCGGAAGTGCTTTGTGGCATCAATTATTCCACTTCGGCATCGAGACTGATACTTTTTTTTTCTCTCTCGCGCGAGATAATGAAAAGCCGGAGAGACGAAGCGTCGCACGTGTTTCACCTCGAGTAGAATAATTTCTTTTTTTTTTTTTTTTTGCGTTACTTGCGCTTATTTTATATTTATTTCCGTCGCAATTCTGAGATAGCAAAATAAAACCGGACAATGACTCGGCGAAAACGTGAAAGATAATTCTCTAAATTTACTGTCGACTCGTGCAGGAAGTATAATTGTTAATTTGTTTGTATTACAAGCTCTTGTCTTTTTACATCCGTTATGTGTCTGTCAGAAACGTCGCGCAATTACTACCGAATTATGTTCGCTTGTTCGAAAGGTTTTTCATCTCCACCTCCAGTCGATTCGCTATGCGTGTCGAAGAGTCGTTTCTCTTCCGAACGCTTTACTTTACCGCACAACTCCCGAACCTAGTCGCGTGGGATTAACACTCCGGTGCGACTAATTAAGCGGTCGTCATTTACGCGACTTCAAACCCACGTCTCGTCGCGAAAGTCGCGCGGTTCGTGCGGTTCGAGTCCTCTTCAAGACGTTTATAGAGTCACGAGAGTGTCCCGGAGGGATGCCGTAATCGGCTCGCTCTCCCGCTTTTACACTCGCAAAACTGCCCTACCGCATCTTATCGGCCATTATTCCCCACACAGAGGGTTTCTCGGAATTGCCGTTTGATAGCACACGCACACGCACACACACACACACAACGCACTTTTCTTTCGGTCGCGTTTCATTTTTCCAACAACAGTCTGCAGTTCGACATCACGAGACGTATACGAAGGGGTTACATTATGCATTATAAGGTGATGACGCGAGCGGAACACAACGTTGTTTATTTTTGACTGTGCGTATGAGAGAATTTCTTTTTTTTAGCGACAGTTTATGATAGTTTTTTTCTTGGCGAAAGAGAGAAAGAGAGAGAGAGACTAGATCTAACGGGACACAGTTACTCAATTCTCTCACGTCTTCAATAGAAATATTTTATTTGCAATATTTTATTTACTTTCTTAAGGTGAGAAAGAGAGAGATCTAACGGGACAAAGTTACTCAATTCTTTCACATCTATAGTAGAAATATTTTATTTGCAATATTTTATTTCATTAAACAAAATATTTATGTTTTTGAGTGTTTTGTATAATTTTTTTATAAAACTACAAGTGAAGTTTTATAAAAATATAAATTATTAAAATATAAATTATTTATTGGAACTATAATTAAACTTACGAAACTGTACAAGTGCGATTCAATTGCATTTCTCGTGTTACGTCGATGTATCTTATTTATTTCGCGCATTTGTAAATAAATTATTGCTGTGAAAGCGACGATTATACGGAGAGCTTATCTCTCAACACAAGAAGGCAAACTGCGTTACGTACTACTGAGGACGTTGCAAACAGGAAGGTAGATGGTCGATAACTGCGGGTTGAAAGGTTGTGTTCAGGAAGCGGATTCTTACAACGAACTTTCATCCAACAGCGAGACTGGTAGCGCGATAAAGGGTGGGAAACAAGCCGAGCGGCTTGCTTCAAAATCACGACTGTCTGGATTTTCCTCAGTTAATTTCGTTATCTCGACTTAAATGTGTACCTTCCGTGCGCGCAAAGGTTTTTTTTTTTTTCGTTTCGATATAACAGAAGAGAATGTTTTCTAAAATTATTGCTCACGGGTTGCGCGCAAGTACGTGCAATTTTAGGATTTCTAGTAAATGTTAACCTGTTTTTTTTTCCTTAATGCTCACTACGTCGTTTGGTATTTGCACGAACGGATTTATTTTTGTTGTATTATATTTATGGTTGTTGGTATATTTCGAGAAAAAGTAAAATGTTTTAATTTCAATTTATACAATATTAATTTCGTAAATGTACGCTTTGCTCCGAAAGCAAAATCATTTTATTTTCGGTCCAACATGATCGAGCAAATATAATGTTTTAAAGCATCACGATGGAAAATTCGCGAAATTATCTATGGGGTAACGCGCGTCGGGTATTGATTTTATCGCAACACACGACGGGGGTTGGTGTCTCTATCTCGAGCGTACAATAAAATCAGACGGAAGATAGAAAAAATTAAACGAGAAATAAAACGCGTTCGCTCGAACAAGATTCCATTCGTTTTGCGAAGATAGAAAACTCTCTTCTGCCGTAGTGAAAAAAAACATTTGCTAATAAAAAAAATAAATGCATTATACAAACGCGAATTAAATAAGTTCAGCTTTCGTCATAAAAAAAAAGAATATAATTTAATTAAATCTTGTATTATATTGATCGTACGTGTAACGTATGAGATTAGCAAACGAAAAAGAGAAAACACAAGATATTATTGTGAATTTTATATATAAAGTTTACATATGTGTGTAATAATAAAATTCGTAACATACATTTGCTGCAAATGTAATCTGCTTGAGATGCGCATTTCATAAATTTGTAATTTTACACGATAATGCTTGTTCAGATATTACTTTACCTAATTCGCGTCTTATCGTGATAAGTTAGTGCAGTCAGTTTTAACACGATGAAACAACGTGAACAGTTTCCGTTCGTATTGAAAATTCCGTTTGTTGAAAATTTTACACTAGAATTATGTGGAAAGTTACAACGTATTTGGCATGATAAAAACGGATCCTTCAATATATGTTTGTAATAAATTGTAGCTGCTCGCGTATGAGAATACTGAGAACGTTAAAATTTGAATTAAATTTATTGTTCGAAAGTTTCTAATTTTTAATTATTCTCGATAGTTATCAGCTGCTGAAACATGCAGCACGTACGTCTGTAATCAAGATACTTTTATCTGAATTTTTATCATGCGCCCGATTCTGCGTTTTTCCCGTTCCCGTCTTTTCAAACGCCGATAAAGGGGATGGAAAACATTTCATCCCTGGTCGGTAACCGTGGATAACATAGGGAACTGCACATCTTTTGGTTTTAGTGGAAAAGCGGAAAATCTTGAAGAGACACACGTATCCCAAGTTGATATGGTATATTCAACTGTGGATAACATTTAACTTGCGTATCATATGCGCACAAGTAGAATTTTTTTCCATTTCTAAGTAACAATTTACGAAGGTTTTATATTAATTTTTTGTCGTGTCGGTATTCATTTTTTCATTTTGTTTTTCGATTTTTTGTTATTCATTTAACCGCGTCAGAGACATGCGTCTTAGAACAGACAGGACGCGGCAACGTTAACGTCGACAGGTTGCATGCAACGTTACACGATAATCACTCAACATTTTGCTCTTATGAAAAATATGTTACTTTTTTATAAAAGCAAAGTGCTGATTGACTATCGTGTTGCTCATAACGCAATATGTCTTTAATATTTACTGACACCGCGATGCTCGCCATCTGTCGTTATGGTTGTAGCGCAACTCACAAAGATTCTTCTGTAACCTAGAACCGCGCTAATATCTGTAGAAAATGTCTCGAAAAAAGTGCGAATGAGAGGCGTAAAAAGTAGACATTCGAAAAAAAAAAAGCAGTAAAACTTGCAGTTCTTATTTGGTTGCGGTAAAGAAAATCAATATTAATAACATTATAATGTTTGTTACAGCGAAGAAACAAAATGGTGCTGCTCTACGGACGAACAGTTTGGGTTCGGGTGCGAGAACGCCGCCCTTGGAAAGAAAAAGCAAATTTTCGGCCCTCGGTAGACTCTTTAAACCTTGGAAATGGAAGCGGAAAAAGAAATCGGACAAATTCGAAGCCGCTTCATTATGTAAGCAAAATAATACGTATTTGTGAAAGATATTAAATTTGTTTTATTTTCATCTCATGAAAAATTTTTAACGAGAAACATTATTTTATTACAATTTTAATGCGAATTGTGAGCATTTTGTTTATTTTCGTTGTTACATCGTAAATAAGATTTTCAGACTTTTGAATAATGTATATTGTTGCAATTTGCATTAAAATATATCTGCTTAGTGTAATAAACATTTAACATATTTTAATAATCTAATTCCATATGTGTTTTAACACAAACTTGTTATGGTAAATTTGAATGCATTATACAACACGTGTGTGCAAATAATAACAGATGTATACATAATTTATTTATACCTGATAATAATTTGTAACATTTGCATTGCGGATATAATTTTACAAGCTGAAACATAAATATATATAATAACGTTCGATTGTTTTTTTTTATCAGCACTCGAGAGAAAAATCTCAGTACGTGCTAGCAGAGACGAGTTGGTGCAGAAGGGGATATTGCTGCCCGTGATACGATCGACGTCGTTTCCGGAAAATGGTGAGTGGAAATATGCGTCTCTTTTGTTTATAAAATTTTTCAGTTCATCAATTAATTTATTCTGCTTGTTAATCTTTTACAAAATCAAAAATCAATTTTAACGATTTTATTTCGCGAATTTCGATCGCGTTAATTTTACGTTGAAAGTTTGCTTTTCGAATTTTCAATTGGCCATTGTCTTTCTTGGTCGATGTGGCATTTCCTGTCGTAAAATTTGCACGCGCGCCAGACAGATATTTCCGAGTTCGTTTACCCGCGACGGGCGCGTCGAAAATGATGTCCACTCCCCATCGGCAGACGACACAGGAAACGAGAAAGAGAACATTAGGGCGTCGACAACTTGCCGAAGATCGTATAATTGCATTGCACTCGTTACCGTGGCAGACGCGAACTCAATTTCCTGACTGACTATCGGCTGCACTTCGCACGAAAATGTTGCGATTAATTGCCGAGTCGATTTACGAGTTTGTATAGTTAATCCACATTTATATAAATTACATACTTTGTCTCTCTTACCATTTGTTTTTGAGATCGATTAACAAACGCATCATATAGTTGCTGATGACGTTATCACGATATGATATGAGTGCAAACTTTTTTACCGACAAGTTTGGATGAAACTCGATGTACTTCCGCGGTTTATTCGGGTGCGGAGTTAGTTGGTGGTGCATTTAAAAACAATACACACGTATAGTTGGTCAAAGATTTAAAATTAAGATTTATTTATTTTCTTATTGAACTCGTGTGATCGTCCTGTCATCAATTTGTGTGCGCAAAAAAGTCGCAATATCGATCGTGCGATGTGTGCAATAAAATACAAAGCACTTCGAGAGAGAAAACTTCTAGTTCTTTGGCCTCGAGAACCAAGTAAGTGCAAAATTCGATCGCGAGCGTGTATCTGAGAGAAAGTTCAGAAGCGTCTTAGAAAGAGAGGAAAGACATCATCTCTCGCACGATAATGCTCGAGGACACAGATGTAATCGGGTAATTAACGCGGAGGAAGTCGATTTCATAACGTCCCTCCCATAATTTTCTCCGCCGCTCAAAGATTGCGAAACTTCTCGAGTGATTAATACGTCTTTCCCTCGGTACTTAACACACAACAATGCCATTTAACCGGTTTATCCCCTCTCTCTCCCTCCCGTCAAGGAAATCTTGGTTTTCCCCCATTGATACTAAAACTATTCCGCTAGTTCCCGTCATCAGTCATATTCCCGTTTACATCAGTCGAAACTTTTCGAGGCAAGAACTGAGAGAGAGAGAGGGAGAGAAAACGAGACCGTGGCGCTCCTGTTTTCAGCTTTTGTATAATTAAAGTAATTCGCTCGCAGTTTCGTCGGTTTATCGCCGGGAAGTTGCGAAACTTGATGGCAGATATCCAGTCAATGCCCGTAGGGCTATTTATCAACGTACGTCATCCCATAGTTTACTACGTCGGAGATACGTTTATTTAAATTAACTGCAAAATTTCTGCCCCTCTCTCTCTGTCTCTCTTTCGACTCAGAGTTGGTGATAAAGCCGGGGACACGTAGCGGCGAGGATATCGCGTAGGAGTTTAACATCGGAGGGAAAAATATACCGGCCGGCGGCAGATATCATTACGACGTGCGTTAAAAAAGCTCGAACGCGCGTTATTATCCACCGCGTGTCTCGAAATAGAATGTCAATATTTTGAAAAAAAGCACGTAATAATATTGCAAAATCTAATATCGTACACTTTTGCGCAATTATTTGCGCGCGTTAATGAAATGTATCAGCTTTTTGCTTCACCGCGGCGCAAATTTTGCGTTTTACGGTGTACATATGGAAATGTGTGTTTTTTTTGTCAAGGTATATATATATATATGTATATTTTTCTGCTCTCAATAATTTTCACATGCAATGTGAAATCCGTATTGAGTATAAAACCAGCTTTGATATGTCAGAAATGTGACAAAAATGTGCAGCACGGCATTATTGTGCGCGAACAACAACAAACACGAACTACATATTGTTTAACAGTTTTTATTGAAGCCGACATTAAATTGATACGACACTGAAATCTACGAACGTCACACGCCGTTAAACGATTGTTGCACATTGACTTTTCGTTCTGAAACATGGACGGAATGATATTTCGACCGCCACACGCGCGCCAAAAACCCTTTGATCTTTGAAATCCCACCTAGATCGATGTTCCGGAACTTCCTATATACCTGCACATTAAATTCAATCCATCTGTATGTATACATCCGAGCCCTTTGCGCGCCGAAATTACTCCCTCCCTCTCGTTTTCATCTTGTAATCCTCGTCTAAAATATATAGCACACCCGACAGTGGTGTTCGACATCTTCGTTGATGAGCGTCATGAAAGCGGCATTAATTAACGAAGCTTTAACGTCTTCGTCGTTAAGACCGACCAAACGTTGGCAAGCACCATGTAAATTTCTGCGCTGCTACGGTAACTCGAGATACGTGTCGAGAATTCGGTTTGCGGATTGATCGCGCATTTAGGCGGCATTCCTAGAAACGAGAGAAACGAGAAAGAGAGAGAGAGAGAGAGAGTTTCTAATTTGCGGGGAAGAACGACCGTGCTCGCGGCTCGGATGAATTAATATATTCAAGACCCCGTCTTCGATCTTGTCTCGTTGCAGAAACGATGAGCGAGCAGGCGGGGGACGCGCAAAAACCGCCGACGCCGCAGCAGACGCCCCAGCAGCAACAACAGCACCCGCCGCTGCTGCCGCCGTCTTCGCAGCAGCAGCAACAGCAGCAACCGACCGGGGGCACCGTGACCGGAGGCGGCACCGGAGGCGCGAGCGACGGCACCACGGCGGCTACACCCACGTCCGTCGGCAACGTGCAGCAACCCCAGCAATCCCAGCAAACAGCACCCTCGATCACGCCGACCCCGACGACTGCCAATCCGCATTCCGCAGGACCGCCCAGCAGCAATCAACCGTCGCCCCATCCCTCGCCCATGTATCCCGGGATACCGCAGCAGGCCGGCCAGCCCAACGGCAGCACGCAAGGTAAGAACGCGAACATCGATATGATTTCGCGCACACGCGCGCCAAGTTGCCGCTTTCTTCTCTCTCGCATGTACGGAGGATGAAATTTGCAAGAAGCAACGATAGCAGTAAATAATATTTTCCGCGATAATATCTCGAGTCTCGATATGTAACGTCGTGATATTATCGCGACAACTGAGACTGTAGGTATTTATTTTCCGTCGAGAAAAGCAGCGAGGTCGACGAATGGTAAAAATATCTCGGTTCGATTTGAATCTCTTCAAGTTTCTCCTGTTCGATAAGAATATACAATTTGCTCGACAAAAACGGGCTAAGAATAAAAACGTGCGCGAGATATACGCGATTATTCGGCGGTTCGAGTGAGAGAGAGAGGCGTTCGATTTTCTGCTACTTGCGAGGATAGATTCTACGGTGCGGTAGACAAACCAATTTAGGTAGATACACACGGGATTCGGCGCGTGCATCGATATTGCACGCGGAGCGAATAAATCGTATCCGTTTCATCCTCCCGTTCTTGTTACGCGAGATATTTTGCCGAGCCATAAATCTAACTTCGAAAAACATCATTGTGGATTACCGTTGCGTCCGTGACACGAACATTTGCCGTAAGCGTGCTAACATGTATATTTCGCAAAACAAGATCTAATTGCGTGCTCGTATCGATCCCACCCCTCCTCCCCCACATCGTCGTGCGGTCTCTAATAATGAAACTAACGATGTGCGCGAAAATATAAGATAAATTTTATTTCACGTAACTTTCCTCTCTCTCTCTCTCTCTCTCATCCCAGAGCGCCTAATAAATGATGCTTTCTCTCTCTCTCTCTCATTGAGTCTCGTGGTTTATTTAAATCAATGATTTTTGATTACTTGCTAGATGGTAGCAGCTTTATTAGTAATTAATCGCTACTTTA
>QVOA01015619.1:0-12486 GCA_014825685.1 Pseudomyrmex cubaensis
TTCGCCGCGTCTACCTCCTGGAACGAAAATGTATCAAAGTACGCGTTAGTACTAATATACATTAGTATTCTGAACAACCAATACTTTGTGGCACATATGTAGTAACGATATTTCTACGTGAGACAACGAGAATTGCAAGAAATACCTGTTAATTTGAAGGAAAAAGTCTGCTTTGCGTCGCGCGCGCACCGTATCTGCCTGAAGTGAGAGATATGTATGAAAGCGCGGGAAGTCAACCTGCGCGCGCAATTCAAACGCTTTATCGACTGCAGTAATACAAGCGTTTTATCGACTGAAGCTAAATCGTTTTATCGACCGAACATAGCTACGTAGTTTACAATCGTGACACATAGCAGCGCTCGAATATACAAATACATAGGAGCATCTCACAGACATCTGTGTAATAAGGAACTATTGTTGGATCGTGTTGTGGTTTTGATTTATTTTCGTCCTTTAACTCTGTGAATTTTGGAGTACTTGTGATTTATAAGACAAAATGGTAATATATATTTTTGTACATGAAATTTTTATACATATAATTATATATAATTCTCATATATTCTATAATTTATATACACATGAATTAAATGACAGGTTAGGTTATGCTGATGATGACAGTCAATTTTGATACTGTCTAAATGAAAAATTCAAAGATTCTATATTAATTGTGTAAATATCAAAATATTTATATAGAAAAAATGTCAATTTCTTGAAACTTATAATTTTAGAGTTTCGGTTTACCATCAATTGTCCCCCAGCCTACTTTGCCTGATCAATTTGAAATTAAAGGAGAAAGTAGTTATGGTGTAGCCAATTCTATGATATCAGGGTATGAAAATATATATTTACCATCTAATCAGGTTTTTTTTACAACAGATTATAATAAATATTATTTGTCTAAAATGCTTAGAAAATAAGATAATATATACTTTTTTTTTTGTTATAATCTTATTTCTATATCAATATTATATTTGTTTAGCTTATCAGCAACTAGACAGAGTATTGGTTATGCACATTCCTTGGAAGCTTCGGAAAGAAATGTAAGAGTTCTTCTGTCTTATAAATAAAGATAAATAAAGACTTTACAACTTATGCATAACATATAATCAGATTCATATTTCAGTTTCAAAAAAATCAAGATCGTATGAACATGATATTGCTTAGAAATACGCAAGGATTACATGCACCATTGCGTTTAGCAATGGAATTGAAAGCCACTGAAAAGATTGGCAGACTTCCATTTTTACAATCGTCTAATCTTATGCGAAATGTTTTGCTTGGACGTGATCAAGACATAGGGTAGGATGTCTATATTCTATCAAATTTCCGAATTTATATACAGACATTAAATTTATATTGAAACAACTCACTCGCTATGTTATTGTTTTTAGATTCGAGGATATATTTAACACTCCAGAATTTAGGGAACAAATGGGACAGCCACATGCAGTTGTAGAAAAGAATCTTGGAATATTGTGAACGATATATCTTGATCATTATTCAATATAAAACCATGAATTTATGTAAAATCACTAATAACAATTATTAATATACACAATATGTAACTGTTATGAGTAAAAATGTGTTTTTTAGACGTTTCAATAAAAATAATTTAAATATCCAGAAGAATTTCATAAAACAATGTCACATATATCAATGCATATTAAATATTTATCACGTAAAACTCCAATTTGTTATCAAAACTAAAATATAAAATAAAGTCAAAAGAAAGTAGATGTTTATTTGTCATTTTGTCCATGTGATTAACGAACAAAAAATTTATTCACACTCATCTACACGTCATTTACTTCTCTCTTTTCAACAATTTATAAATATATTTAAACTTGAAGACAAGTTATTTTGATTCATTGATCTTGTGATCGTTTATTAAATAATTAGTTTAAAAAAGTGATATTGCATGTAAACATCGCGTCGTATAGATGCAATATCATACTGACAATACTTTCAAATTCGTACATAATTTAAATTCACAATGATAAGGAAATGTCCTGTTTGGAGAGAGAAAGACAGAGCTTAAACATATTTCGTCGTGTCACAGCAGGAGACACGGCGAAATAGTCGCAATTGCTCTAAAGTGGGGGAAATGTCAGTGTGTTGAACGTTACGATAGTGGACAACTTTGTATATACAGCTATTTCATTCTCTTCAAGGTCTTGTGCGAAAAAGAGAATACTCGCTCTAATCGAACCAGTCCAGTGGCTTTGAGTTATCGTGAAATTTGCACGTGAGATATCCGTTATCAATTTTTCTACCAAGTTGATCGGAGAAATTTAACATCTACGGAGCGCGTCACTCTCATTTCTTCAGAATCGTGCGAATTCGTAACGATCACGTGGGTGTCATAAAAGAAAAATGACCGCGAGTGTGAAACTCTTGGACGGCGGCTTCTCCGGACAGTTGTCGCGCCACGTGGGCGCGAGAATCACCGGCAAGGATCACCCGTTGTGGACCGCACGGTTCCTCGCGACTAACCCCGACGCCGTGTACGCTACGCACTTGGATTTTCTGCGTGCCGGTGCCGACGTCATCGAGACCGCTACTTATCAGGCGTCCGTGCCCGGACTGACAAAGCATTTGAATATAAGCGAACGCGAGAGCCTGGACTTGCTCGCAAAGGCAGTGTCACTGGCCAAGAAGGCGGTGGACGTTTACATCCAGGAAACAGGTTCCGAACAGCATGCTGAAAAAGAAAGACCCATCGTGGCGGGCTCCTGCGGACCTTACGGTGCCTACTTGCACGACAAGTCGGAGTACTCCGGGTTCTACGGGAAGACCGTGTCTCGGCAGGAACTCGCCGATTGGCACAGACCGCGTGTTCAGGCACTAGTGGACGCCGGCGTCGATCTGCTGGCTCTGGAAACTATACCCTGCGTTGAGGAAGCAGAAGCTCTGCTGGAGCTGCTGCGAGAGTTTCCGCGTACACGCGCCTGGCTCTCGTTTTCCTGCCGAGACGGCGAATTCATGGCTGACGGCAGTAAGTTTCAAGAAGTGGTCACTCGCTGTTACCGGGCCTTACCGTCGCAGATCGTCGCGGTCGGGGTGAATTGCGTCGATCCGAAGTACGTGACGCCTTTGCTGAAAGGCATCAACGAGAACACTTCGGCGGATTTAATTCCTCTGGTAGTTTACCCGAACAGAGGCGGGAGCTACTCCGCAACCGGCGAGTGGATCGACGTTCCGGACGATCATCCTTTAAGTCTGCCCATATCGCAGTGGCTGGACATGGGAGTCCGTTACATCGGTGGTTGCTGCAAGATCTTCGCGGAGGACATAGCAGCGATTCGCTCGGAAGTCGAACGGTGTCGCGCGAAAGCAATGTAACACTCTCTCTCTTCACGGTCAAACTGATGCAACTCCATCCCGAAATCGTGACATAAAATGATGCAGCGAAACTTGTATATTTTTATACACGCACGTATTTTTACATGGATATCGATGTGCGTCTTGCGAGCTATATTAAGCTGTTATGATTAAAGATAAGCAATCTCTCTCATATACGCCCACACAGAAGAGATAAATTATTTTTTATTGTCTGCGGATAAGCTGATGCAATGTGTACATTCACACATGCTCTGTACGCGATTTGTCTTGCAAATCATATTAAAAACTTTTGGTTTTCATACGTATATAAAAATATATTTTTCAAGAACAAAACAAACGCGGCATTTGACAACGTGCAGCAATATTCAATAGCTGTTTTCTCTCCTTTTCTAAATAGACCATTTGATCTTGCGGGACAAATTCATTGCAGAGAGTTCAGAATGCAATCTAATCTCAACCTGTAAATACAATGATAACGATATGTATTATATATACTTTAGTGCTTATCATGAACATAAGTAACTGTCAAAAGTTCCGTCGCATTGCATTTCTAATTTTAAAAAAGAAAGAATATGAGAGAGAGAGAGAGAGAAAGAGAGAGGAGAGAGAAGCTAAAAATGTTTATTTGATTGTTTTCTTGTTTCATCTTCCACAAATACTTGCCAATAAAACAGCTATGTTGCATCAGCTGCATATGTGTAAATAACGCAACGATCCAGAGCACATGCGCAGTGCGCAATGCGGAAGACTTTGCAATATCTCCTCGCCGTTCATGCGGCGACACGCATTTTACGGATGATTAAATTATCAAAATGTATCCTCGTCGATAATGATAAGAAATCTTCTCCGACAGTTGTCTCCGCTGTTCGTATAAAGTCCACGCGTTTAATCAGGTTTTATACTGTCGCGGAGAAATCGCAGCAATCGAGACGTCGCCGTGCGACCTTTTATATTCGTTGACGTAGCTGGTAAACTTGAAAGAAATCGACTTTATATAAATCAGATTCCTGTAGAAAAGTATTATGTCGGAAATACAAGTGCTGGACGGAGGATTCTCCACTCAACTATCCGTTCACGTAGGCGATAAGATCGACGGAGATCCTCTGTGGACCGCGCGTTTTCTCGTCACGAACTCGAACGCCGTCTTCGCTACTCACCTGGACTTCTTACGAGCCGGCGCCGACATCATACAGACGAACACGTATCAAGCGACGATCGACGGTTTTGTGAAATACTTGGGCGTCAACGAGAACGAGAGTCTCGAGATAATTCGCAAAGCCGTCGGCTACGCTAAAGATGCAGTGAACGTGTACAGTCGTGAAATAAAAGATGATGCAAGTGCGACGAATCGAAAACCGTTGATCGTTGGATCCTGCGGACCTTACGGGGCTTGTTTGCATGACGGTTCGGAGTACACGGGCTCGTACGGCACACGAGTGTCCCGTGAATTTTTGGTCGACTGGCACAGACCTCGTGTACGCGCATTACTAGAAGAAGGTGTCGATCTTCTGGCGTTAGAAACAATACCTTGCGTGCGCGAGGCGGAAGCTGTGATCGATCTGCTGAGGGAATTTCCGGATGCACGGGCGTGGTTGTCCTTCTCGTGTAGAGACGACGGTAAGAGCATAGCGGATGGCAGCAACTTTCAAGAGATCGCGATGAGGTGTTACAAAAACGCGCTACCTGGACAAATAGTAGCGATCGGCGTTAATTGTATCGCTCCGCAGCGCGTCACCACTCTGTTCAAAGATATCAATAAAAACAATACAGACGATTTTATACCGTTGATAGTTTACCCGAACAGCGGAGAAAAGTATATAATATCCGAGGGATGGATAAAGGAGGAAGAGACTCCTCCTTTACGCGACTTCATCGACGAGTGGCTGGACCTCGGCGTCCGCTACGTAGGCGGATGTTGTAGAACATATGCTACTGATATCAAACAAATACGTTCTAAAGTGGATCAACGGCAAGCACAACATAGAAATAAATTAATTTAACAATTATTGAGAGCTCTATGTGATTTTCACAACAATAAGTCGAAGTGTGCATGTTTTTTATAACATTGTACATTTTATAGAGCAAACTGCTCGTGTTTTGACACTGTCATGTGCCATACTAAGATTTTACTGTCTTTTGTACAAAAAATAACAGAAAAATACAAATCAAGCATTATATATTGTATAAAGTGCTAAATTATAATATAAGTAAGCATTGTGTATTAAAAAAAAATGGTTTTTTTTATTAATAAATTTACATTATACAAAAACTTCACAAAGTTCTTAATCTTGAGTCATGTCACATACTGCAAAAATGTCATATTATTAACTCCCAACTACTTTAGGTGTATTTCATTTATTTTTATATGATATATAATATATAAATAATATATCTTTTTATTTATATGTTTAAGACACTTTTGTACATTACATGTGTATGTAACAAAAAACTTATTTTATAAAAGAAAGAAAAGAATAAAATTAATAAAATGATCTTGATAAGAAATAAAAAACAAATTTATACTTTTGAGAATACAGTCAAATTTAGTGATACATCCTGCGTAGTTAAGAGTTAATTTGACACCAAAATAAAATTATTTTTAACCAATAAACACATACCTGTAGATCTACGGAATACTGCTCAAATAAATTTGGCGCTTCATTTTTCAAATTCTTTCAAATAAAGAATCATAAAATAATGTTTTCATAAATAATTGCTTGTATACTTAAGTCTCTTTTTCACTCTGATCAAATCGTTTACTTCAAGCAAAACTTTTAGACAGATTTAGTGACATAAATTAAGTATTCTCCTATAAAATATGCGCTACCTGCAACGGTAACTTCAACACGTTTTGTTTCCATATTTACGTGAAATACAGAATCAGATGGGATCTCAGTTTTTCCCTTTAGTATGTCATTTATTGTCGGCTTAACTCTTGGTCCCATAACCGGATCGTCATATCGATACAACACGAATGAAGGAGGATCTAGAGAAGAAACATATTAATTAATTACTAATTACTCTGTATATCGTCAAATGTTCTAATTGCACTTATAGTTTACATACTCTTTACATGCGGAATTTGTTTCACGATTTTAGATACGACAGTTGCAACTGTATCACCTTCTGCAACTCGAATGGACAAGGCAAATAAGCTACTGAAAACCTGCGGATTAACACACGTAACGGATAGGGAGTTATCATCTTTTTCTTCATGAAAGCTCATGTACGGAGTACCCGGACAACATTGTTCCCTTGTTTTTTCCGGAGCATCTACATCGTCCGTGTATTTTATGACAATATCGTCGAGCTAACACAACAAACAACAAAAATATAATACATATAAGAAATATGCACACTAATAATGACGAACAAGAGAATTGTTAGTGCTTACATTTAGCGTCTTTTTGAGATACTCTTTGTTTTTCTCAAGTACATCGATCTCGTTGAAATCAAGCGTCAAATTTAACGCCTTGACACCAATATCCGTCACTTTTTCCTTCATGAATTGCACAAACGGCATTACTCTTTTCTGATACTGTTTCAATTCGCCCTTCTTCGCAAACTCCACAGCGAGTACCTTATTTTCTGGTAACTTACCATCATTTTTCTAATCAAATATGAAGATAAGAAAAAAAATCAATTCAGGAGAAAGTCTAATTGTCGCGTTATGTTATCACTGTGACTTACAGTGTACATTTCTTTCATCGTTGTGAGAATGACACTTTGCCAACGAGGATAAGACTTGGCCACCCAAATAATTCCTCGATCGGGTTTCGGTATTTTGACGTTTTTTGCAGATTTTGGCGGTGTTAGATAATTTTTCAAGAGAACTCTAAATGTGTGAGCGACCTCTTCCAAATATTGAGATGATTTTATTAAAATCTCGTTTATTTCTCCCGCAATAGGCCATCTCGCGTCTAATATGCTGCCATCCTGATAAATTGCATTTGTCGATCACACATTCATATTTAATCAATCGATAAATGTTTCAGCATGTGAAACTTACTTTTCCAATAAGTTCCCATATGTGTTCACAAACGTGAGGGCAAATAGGAGACAGAAGAATGATCTGAACTTCTATGTACTTCATAATAAGTTTCCAACTGTAACCATCCAGAATGCTCAATTGCAAATATTTGTCTCTGACTGCTTGAAACTCGAAGAATCCCGTCTTTAATACTTCCTTGAAAAGCATATTCGAATAATGCTTTCCAGTTTCTTTTATTTTCAGATTGATTTCACTATATTAGATAAATATACCAGTTAAGTTTAGTATATACAGTGATAGAAAAAAATTTATATAAAACGAAGAACATACCTTTCGAATACTTCGTCATTAAATGTATGACGTTCATCGTGTCTGAAAGAATCTTTCGTAGACAATACTTCTTTGACCCATTGTATAAAATTGTACAATCGAAGAATCCCCGCATCGGCTGTATTTTCATCGAAATTAGCATCCTGTATAGAATCACCAGAATCGGCCAAACAGAGCCGCATTCCATCGGCTGAAAACTTTCTCACAGCTTCCTCAAGTGTTAGAAAGTTGCCCTCTGACTTCGACATCTATGTATGCATTGAAAGAATGAAAATTTTTTTGTATAAGAAAAAAATATCTTCAGATACTGGATTACATATACTGTACCTTTGCCGAATTTAACAGCAGATGACCATTTGCTCTTATTGCTTGCGGCCACATTTCAGGTTCCTTCGGCCAGATAGCTGTGTGATTGTAAAGGTAAAACGTAAGATGATTCTGTATCAGATCTTTCCCTGACACTCTCAAATCTACCGGATACCAGTATCTAAATTCGTTTCTCATACGATCTAGAATTTCTTTTTTTATTGAAGTGTTTGTAGGTAATTTAGCGTCTCGGAAAAAGATGTAATCCCATACTTCCGGAGTCATATCACTGGCTCTAATAGGAATAAAAGCATATGTTATTAATTACAGATCAAATATGTAATAATTTTTAATGTTAGTCCTTTACTTTATGTTGTATTCATTAGGTTTGTCTCCTTTAAAGGTTCCTCCTTGCAGGAAATGCGCTATTGTGTAATAAGCCATGTATATAGTGGAATCGGACAGAGATTCTATCAACCAGCTTTCATCCCACGGTAGTTTGGTGCCTGAAATTGAAAGACAAAAATGATCTGGGAGTTCGAAATGTGATTCTACTAACGCGAAATTTTGCAAAATATATTATTCACCAAGTCCATATGTTCTGGAGCATGCATATTCGTGTAGCCAATCCAAACACATGTTGAAATTGTTAAAAACTTCTTCGTGGAAAGTATTGAGACGTTCCAATGCGTCACGTACGGTTTTCTTCCATTCCGTGTTGCCATAATCCAAATACCATTGATTGCACAAGGCGACTACACATTCGTCATTTGATCTCGAAATAACAGGTTTCTCCGGTTCGTAATAGATTGCAGCTTGGCGATTGTCAACCAGCTCTTTCTGAATAAGTTTCTTGACATCTTGCACCATTTTACCTTCGTATTTAGGACCTCCTACTCTTAACACACCCGTGTAATATCCTTTCATATACGCTTGCGTCTTCGCTTCTTTCAGCAGTTCTGTATCGTTTGAACTTTTAATGTTTAACTCTCTACATAGTGTTGGTGCTGCTAAGTTGCCATAATCTGGAGTTTCAAGAACTGGAATCTAACATGAACAAAAAAAATATAAGAAGTACTTCCAGATTCTTCATCGTTTAAATCAATTTACAGTATTCTTACTGGCTCAAGGATCATTTCATCAGTGATTCCAAACTTTTCTTTGAACACAGGTTGCTCACGCAGTTCTATCAAGTTTATATAATCGTCGGGAGAATCACTAGGAACAGAAGTTACAATGCCAGTACCAATATCTGCTTTTACAAAGAACTGAGGCAATGTGTATATTGATTTATAAACTGTGAGAGGAGCTTCCAGTTCTAATCCTGATAACTCCTACAAATTTTTTATTATTTAAGAACTCCGAACAATTAATCTTTCTTATACAAATGAGACTAGATTAGATACCTTGCCCAAAAATTCTCGAACAATATCGATTTTCCCTTCTGTTTGAAAGAAACCTTGATAAGACATATTCCTTGCTGCACGTTCTGTCGAAATAAATATATCTCCGTCTAGTAAATTATATGCTATATATTTTATTTCCGGATGCACCCAACAGTTTGTTTGACCGTACATCGTTTCTGGTCTCATAGTTGCGGCTACGAGGTAAACTGTCTTTTTCTTGAAGCCATTGCTAAAACAAGTTTGATATATTTTACAAGACTTATTAAAAAGTGAGTCACAATAGAATGATTTGAGGCGATGTAAAATATTTTTACTCGAGTTTCATGGGATATTTCACTTTCAGCTTAATCAATGTATATTCTTGTGGCAAAACGCCTTCTCCTGATGATCTATCGTGATCCATGCACGGTTGGCCATCTCTTGGTGAATAAATGGTATATCTTTTTCCGTACATTATTTTCTTCCTATCTTTCAAATGTAAAAACTGCCAGCGTACAAAAGAATCATAAAACGGATTTGCATCTGTTGTAATAAACGTTCTTCTCCAGTCCACCTAAAAGAGTATTCACAAAATTCAAATAAATAATTCACAGAGAAGAACACACAAACAAACGCAATTTTTGCAAATCTTACATGGAGACCAATAGATTTTAAATCCATCACAGCAAATTTTGGAAAGAAATCCAACCAGTACGCAGCATCAGTAAAATTCTTAATTTCTTCATCTTTTAAGCCAAGAGATTGCATAATCTGCCATTGATATTTTGCTGCGCCTGCTTTGGCGACAGCTTTGCTCTAATATTAACAGCAATCAATTAGCACTCTTAAAAATATCTACTTTTCAGTAAAATTGCACTGAAATATTTGGTTTTACCTTCTTCCCTTTACTCTTATTCTCCAATGCAATTTCATAATTCCTTTCTTCTGTCTTTTTGTTACCTTCACTTTTAGAAAAGTCTGGAGGGTAACCATATTCTTCTATTTCTCTTTTTAGTTTATCAGCACATGCTTTAATAGGCATGCCAGTGCAATGAAAACCAAAAGGAAAAAGTACTTTCTTCCCCAACAAACGATGATACCGAGTAATGAACTAATTCAAACATATTCATTAGTTTATTTACATATTAAACATGCTAAAACAAAAATGTGTAAATATAAAATGACTAAGATATACCTCGCACTTAGATAGTGAAAATGTATGGCCTAAATGAAGGCGTCCGTTCATATAGGGATAAGGAAAAGTTGAAAGATACTTTTCAGGTAATTCCCCATCTCCTGAAGGAGCGTCTACCTCGTACACTTTCGCAGCTTCCCATTTCTTTTGAATGTCTTCTTCAATTTTTTGAAGAAATTCGACTTTAAAGGTTTTTCTTTCTATTGTCTATTACATAAAACAATACACTCTTATTAAACATTCCAACAATTATCTATATACAACTAAACAAATGACAGATACACAAAACAGCGTACGATATACTTCTTTTTGTATATTTTGTAACAATAAAAAAACTGACGTAATTCTTGTTGAACAGACAGATGCAGACGAAAAGGTTATAACAGAAAAAATTGATTTCAACTTATGTGAGTATAAGTTGTAAATATTTGACAGTAGAAATTTTTGTCTATTCGTCAATACGTGCTTACCATTGTAATTAGATTTATTGCAAGTAGCAATGATTACAGACTACACGTTGGGGACCACGTGGATGCCGCCAGCAGCAAATGAGATCGATACCGTACCTGCATACACCAAGCACCGAATACTGAATAACGCGGGCTACGTTCAGGAAGTGCGCTATTGCATCATTCTATCTCTATCGATCATTGAATGTAAAACAAGGAAAAGTGACGCAACGATAACGTTGATAGCGCGTTCCCCGAACGCAGCCACAGTATTTGGCGGTATCATAAGCGATTTTTTGAAAGTAAATAATGTTGAATATGTGTACGTATAATTGTTAATACATATGTACGTACATACTAATTGACCGTTTCGCTGTATGGCAATATTTATCTTTATTGCATCATAAGTATTCATAAGCAATTGTTTCAAGAATATGCATGATAA
The DNA here is from genome assembly GCA_014825685.1 of Pseudomyrmex cubaensis. Taxonomy (NCBI): domain Eukaryota; kingdom Metazoa; phylum Arthropoda; class Insecta; order Hymenoptera; family Formicidae; genus Pseudomyrmex; species Pseudomyrmex cubaensis. Next base: position 11,444 of record QVOA01015619.1, read on the forward strand.
ACAAATTCTGACAAGCGCATATTGCATATATAATAATTTACTTTGATAGCAATAATTTATTGCAAACTAATGTCACTTTTTCAATAAAATGTTTCATTACTTCATATAGCGCGGGACAACAATTCAATTTTTAAAATACAAAGTGTTTAATAAAAAAAAAAAAACAATAACAATTTCGAGTAACAAACCTATCAACATATACTTTTGCAAGATGTGTAAATTCTTCATCAAACAAGACCCTTTGATAAATTCAATCCAAACCTGTTTCTCTGGTTTTATTTATGCCCGTTTGTTTGTTTAAATAAAACAAGAAAAGACCGCACACTTCCACATATCTGTGCATACGTATGTACATATGTACATTTGTATAAATATAAAAGAAATACTACTATAAGCGCAGCGATGTGCACGGTTTGTGAACTACGTAGCTATGTTCGGTCGATAAAACGATTTAGCTTCAGTCGATAAAACGCTTGAATTACTTCAGTCGATAAAGCGTTTGAATTGCACGCGGCGGCGCGCGCAGGTTGACTTCCCGCGCTTTCGTACATACCTCTCACTTCAGGCAGATACGGTGTACGCGCGACGCGAAGCAGACTTTTTCCTTCAAATTAACAGGTATTTCTTGCAATTCTCGGTGTCTCACGTAGAAATATCATTACTACATATGTGCCACGAAGTATTGGTTGTTCAGAATACTAATGTATATTAGTACTAACGCGTACTTTGATACATTTTCGTTCCAGGAGGTAGACGCGGCGAACGCACGACACGGAACAGAACTTTTCGCTCGAATCATCAGGTAATTTTTGCAGTTCTTGTTGTCTAGCGTATAAATATCAGTAATACATATGTGCAACGAAATGTCGGGCGTTTGGAATAATACATAATTAACATTGCGCACGCCCCGGTAGCGAGTTTTACGACGAAATTGTTTCGCGGCCGTTCACGACCGCACAAAATGGCCGGCGCGCGACACGGACAAGTGCAAGTTCGAAATATCTCGTATTTTTCGCGTTTATTATCGTCTCGCGCGCGAATAT
>QVOA01015680.1:0-13940 GCA_014825685.1 Pseudomyrmex cubaensis
ATGTACCCAATATTACATAATATTGCGTACATTTTGTTTTTTTTTACAATCTATTTTGGATGTCACTTTGTGCCCCGGTCTCCCCTATTTGTGACGAACTTTCTTTATCGGTCCAGCATCCTCTTAAGTTAATGCCGTAATAGTTGGAAGATAGGAACTATATACTACTGTTTATAATATTAATTATAAACGGGAACACGAGCTTTCTATCTTTCAACTTTTACGGTATCGGCCTAAGTTAACGGTTACAACTTTTATAAACCAACTTTTAAAGATAAAGAATTATATATATACATAAATAATATACATATTATTATAACATATATAATATATTTTTTAATTTTAAAGTATCAACATACTGAGCCATGCATTTCGCCATGTTGAGTGCTGCACTATGGCGTTCTTTATATACCCGTGTGAATTCTTGCACTTGCCATACACTCATGTGCATTTTCTTGTCCTAGTTCAGAACTAGTACAGTCCTGGAAAGTGGAAAAAGAACAAATCTCTTATGGCTTTCCTTATAGGCACCTTTTCATACTGTGATCATAGTACATGTCATTGTTTTTTCCACTATCGTACAGAGTTCGATCAGATACCCAATGCGTATTGAATATCATACCTTTCATCACAACCTATTTCTTTCTTAATCATTATAAGATGGTTTTTTAATTGTCACGAGATGTTTTCTTCAAATATTATGAAATGTTTTTCTTAATTATTACGCTCTCCCGCGACGCCCAAGTACAAAGGTCTTCTTCTAAGTCAGTATAAGTATCACTCTCAAACAGAGCACAGTAGTCAGTCAGTCCCATCAAGTTGCGCGAGTCAGTTACTATAAATTATCGACAGGTAATCGTAGCCTCAACATTACCGTGTTCGTAGCATAAGTGATACTTTGTGAAAATCTCGATTTAAGTGAAAACCCTGATAGTCAAGCATGTTTTGTAAAATCATGTAACTGAATGCTGAGCAGAAGTTTTCGACTAGTTGCTGTGTATTTACTGAAAAACTATGCATAGTCATACGTAATTAACAACATGAAGGCACATTTGAGACATTTTGTGTTAACAAATTCAAAGCAAACAGAGAGCAACTGTTGCTCATTACGTTGTCAAATTGCTCTTTATGTTAGTGATAAAATTTTGACATCAACTACCCGGCAAGTTATCGGCAACACATGTTGAATACGTGTCACATCAAACCAAAGACAAATGCCTAACTCACTGCTTGTTCTAAGTTTGCTGAAAACTTAAGCATTTGTTTTTGGCAACATGACAGCAAAATCATAGACAGAGATGGCTATCAGAGAAGTTGTAATAAAAGATATTGTGACTAAAAGTAAATAAAATTGTTTTATTTTAAACTAATCGAGATCGCGAATCTTACAATATAGCAGCACGCTGCGGCAGCAAAACGTCACGTGACTCAAATTTTCTAGGACTACTTCCGCTAGGTATATTTGCTGCTCTTACCTAACTCTCATTCGATGCCATTCTCTGTTGTTGATGGAATTATATAGTTATTGCATAAGTATCAACAAGAAAATTTTCCCGGTTTTGCTGCTTTTTAATAATTCCATCAACAACAGAGAATGGCATTGAATGAAGGTTAGGTAAGAGCAGCAAATATATCTAGCGGAAGTAGTCCTAGAAAATTTGAGTCACGTGACGTTTTGCTGCCGCAGCAATGCTGCTGTATATAAAAATGTATCTTTATGGCTTTTCTCAATGGGACATCACCTTAATGTACTTTATGCGTTTCATGCGTAACTCGGAACGCATCCTAAATGTGTACTTTGTCCTCTGAATCGTTCTCTCGTATATTGTATTGGTAAAATCACAACCGTAACACATATTGTGTTTTGCATATGTGATATAAGTAAAAATCATCGATAAATATACTTATTACAGTTACACATCTATAATTGCTGTTTTTGTATTTGATACTGCAAACGTTTTTTGTTGTTTTAATAAAGTTTTGCGTAATAGTTCTGTTTTAATGTGTATCTGTATTTTGTGTTTAACAAACAAAATAATTTTGTAGATACGCATTACGCAGATGCTTGTATTCTTCGGAACAATATGCTCAATATCTATCATCGGAATGGCTTTTTCTATTGATGAGAATTTGTCTCAGACATCACAGTATATACAACCGATATACTATTGTCTTAGAAATACAAAACACATCTTTTATTGTCAATTCCATTGTTAAACTAAACGTGTCATGTAAACAGCAATATATAAGATTACAAATCGGACGTTATTGTGATATAAAAAAAATATATATAGGATGCACGGTAGTAACATTCGCTATTCTATTTTGTTTTCTATTAAGAAAAGACTTTACAGTCGAAGTCTTCAAAACATCCATTTAAAAGTTTGGATATATCAGTCTGATTGCAGATGAGCAGACACACTGGAAACTAGAAACACCAAGACTGATGCTACACCTTGAATTCTACTCTAAGATATATATTCGGAATATAATTGTACTTTAGAAGATGTTGCGACAGTTTTCAACACATACAGAAATCAAAGTAAAACAAAAGAGTAAGTGCATGAAAAACTACTATATACTAACATTTTTGTAATGTTCTAATCATTTTACAATGTCATTTATAGACTATATCTATTTCTACAGAATAGTATATTAAAATATTATTTAAGAGTAATTTATATACATTAAAGATTACAATTAAATACAGTGTAATACATGTGTTATTGCAGTTTTTATTATTATATATATACACATTTAACATATTAGTATTTATTTCTATAGTATATTAGTTATAATAGTTATATCATATTATACTTTATATAATACATTTTCTACTTTTATTAATTTATATAATATAGTACATTTAATAATACTATATTATATATATATTTTAAACGCGTTATTTTATTAAATATAATAGTATTCCATTATCACTACATTTTGTTCTATTGAAATATATTTTTACTTGTAAAATTAATATAGTTAAATTACTATACATTGATGTATACTTACTAATAAATTAATAACTTATCTAACTTAATATATTTATCCACTGTAATAATTTATCAACATAATAGTTTTACTATAATGGTTTTTATATAGATTTCTGATTTTACCGCGTAGTCTTCTAATGGATATTTCTATATCGGGAAAGTCCAGCTACCAAGGCTAGATTTATCATTCAAATTAAACGTAAAGACAATGAAACAGCTCTATCAAATATGTCTAATGAATATAAGCGTCTTGGAACAAAATCGGCCTATACAATATTTTCTACCACACCTCCAATATCCACGCAGTTGGTAGCATTAAGTGTCATATTGAATGTATATGACAAAAATACGCCAATAAAGAATAAAGTTACTATTAGGAGCAGCTTGGAACTGAAAAATAACACATTATATGCACGAGATCTTATTTCTAATATTATCGCAAACATGTGGAACGATTTCATATCACGGTCACGTGTTAATTACGTGTTACTTCCAGTAAACTTTACTCAGTACAAAAGTATAGTAACTAATGGATTTGTTTTCATCAGGTAAGATGCGTAACTTACGACAAAATCGAGTTTCTACAAATTTCTGTAACATAATGAGAAGAACGTACTTGCAGTAACAACTATTACTTTTAATTTCAGTAAAGCTAATATTATATACAACACAGAAGCAGATTCGATTGTAACAGAAAGAGAAATAACATGTTTGGCAGCATGTTGTGTACAAAACATCCTTTCAACAAAACATCTAAAACTGTTTACTGACAATGAGTGGGTAGCTACATTTAGACAGTCTGATTCGTGATTTCCCGAAGAATTTTCCACAATATATAGAGTTTATATTCGCGATCAGGTTATTCTTATGCATTTTTAATCTAAGATGTTTGTACGGAAATGTACATATGACTACGTTTACACGTATTGGTAAAACCGTTTTAATAAAAACTGTTTTAGTAAAAATGTTCGTTTACAGGACATCTACGTCCGGTTTTTATTAAAACGGTTTTAATAACATCAGTACAAGGGATGTTTACAGAACATCTAAGTCCGGTTTTGTACTAAAACGGTTTTTATTAAAACGGTTTTATCAGTATGTATAAACGTAGTCTATGATAATTAAGAAACAATATTTTATTAGGGGAGACGAGACTTTTGTTTCTGGTGTGTTGGGGAATAGGTGTAATAGAAAGCGGTGGATAAAAGATTAGAGTGATAAATGAGAGAAAAGAAAAAGTGTGAAGAGTGTGAGAGCGTATGTGAGAGAGTGTGTAGCAAGGAGTGTGGGAAAGTAAAGGGAAAGTTAGAAACAAAGGCGAAGAAATAAAGGGTGAAAAATCGAAAAAAATAGGAGGTTAGAAGTGTAAGATTCGTAATCACAGTTGATTTTTTTTTTAAACTTAATTTATTTACTTTTAAAATCACAATTTTTTTTCTTTACAATTTTCCACTTATATTTAAAGTTTACGACTAAGGGCCTCCACACAAACTCTTTCGTAACGCGTTAAGTTAAGCGTTTACGTTACGTTAAGTTGGCCATAAACTTTTTTCGATTCGTACGTAAACTTGAACTTTATTCAACGCACAAACTAGTACTTAACGATATGTGTTATGAAAGAGTTTGTGTAAGGGCGAAGGCCTTTACTTAAGGAAACTAACCGGCTAGACTGACTACAGCTACGGCTGACTGGCGATAGCTTACTGTAACTGACTGACTGCACTTTATTCAAAGGCGAAATTTATATTTAACTTTATATTTATATTTAGTTTAGGCAAAGACCCTTGAACTTAAACTTTGTACTCTTAAACTTTGTACGTAGGAAAAGATCTTTGAACTCTGTACGATCATGGGTGAGTAACTCATAATATCAAAGAAGAAAGTAAGCGTTATGATAAAAAATACTTAGTGTATTACGTGTACTATTGTCACACTTCCTCTCTTATATAAAAATTTGAGGTGTAGTCAAATTTTATCTAGAAGTCTACGGAGTGTCTTGGTGGTTAAAAGTAAAACTACTTAAAAGTAAAAGGTAAAAGGTAAAACTACTCTAGGTTCTCAACCTCTGGAGTAGCTTACATGTTGCGTTGGCGCTTGGTTTCCAAAATTGAAATGGTTATAGCAATTTCTGAGCAGTTGTTTACCGAGACTGATAATACTTGAAAAGAGCTCAATTTTATAAAGGAAAACAAAAAGGATAGAGCCAAGGGCTATATATCTTGTTAAATGAAGGTAGTACATGAATTTTTCTCTCGAGGTGATTGTTCTGTGGTCGTCTAATATTTGGTCTGCGATAGTGTTTAGTTCACCTAACGGTTTGCCGAGAGTTTGTAATTTTTCTGGATTTATGTGCGTTTATTTTATTATATCCATGAGTATGTTAGATTGTGGTCCGCAAAAATGTTATCAAGTGGTTTGTGCAATGGTACTCGAATGGTTTGATGCATTTCGATTGTTTCTTTAATTAGGTTTTTGGGCTTTAAAGTTGCAGTGTCGGAAATTACTGTACAATCAGGTTCCAGATAAAGTATAAAGTTTTGATAAACTCGCACGATACGTGGTTTTTTGTCTAAGCAAATTTTCTTCTCTAGGTGCAATTCCTATCCAGTCTTGATTCGTGTCGAGCTGGATCCACAACGTGTTCTGTATTTGCACGTACTTTGTCGTACATTTCTCTGATTCGTGTTTAATCAGTATTTCGCTCAAGCAATTATCCTTTATTCCGGTTTTATAATCTGAGTACGTTCTTTTCAATAATTGGTAATCGCCTATTTTTTTCGCTCGCATTAATTCTACCTCGTTAATTGGCATAAAGGTAGTTCTATACGGATCTATAAGTATGAGTCTTTGTGTTGTATCTATGATAGACTGTTTCAGCCAGCCGTATCTCGACAATGATATAACTTATATAACTTTAGGTAATTATAGTATTTTGTCTTCTGTTAAAGAGATTAACAATTGCACTAGCAATCGATTTTTAGTTAAAACTATGAATATGTCGCTTACATCTACGAGAGTTGTATAGTATCTTTCCTCTAATGGTACAGGAAAGCAGAAGTCGATGTGTTTATGTTCTCTAAGGACATTGAAAAGCTTTCTAGAAGACAGGATATATGGCTGCACAATATCATGTCTTGCATTAACAATTAATTTTTCCGATTTCTCAATTTCTTTGATCAGGTTTTGCATTTCGTTGTTTAAGTCAAGTAGGCTTTCATCTATCCAAACGTTAAGTTCGTTAGCTTAAAAGTTTGTTGAACTGTGCATTTACATATTCTATCGACCTGGAGAATTCGTTCGCAAGTTCTTTATCGCCCGCAAATGTCTTGAGTATTATACTTGTTTGATTCCGAACATATTGTACAATGTTTCTTTGGTTCTTATACAATTTATCTAACTCCTGATTGTAATAGGCCGCATCTGCGTCGTCTAGTGTGCCAAAAGTGTGTTTTGCTAACTTCACCTACAAAGTTGAAGAGTCTACGCTTTTTTCTTGATCTCTTCATTCAAACTCCCAGATACAATATATTTTCTAAATCGCTTGCTACGTTATTTAATTCTATCTGTTTTTTATGAATTCTAAACCTAGAGAAACAAGTTCAGCTTCGGTTTTGGACTATGTTAACGCATTTTTCTGCTAATTGACGATGAGCTCCTTGAAGTTTCCTCGAAATGGTTTTCTAGGTCGCATAAGTCGTGTTCTATTATAATTTTCCACTGTTCGTGATATAGGTTTATCTTAGATAATGTTTCTAAATAAACTACTTCGTCGAGCTGTTTTATTGAATATTTTTCGTGTTCCCCGTTATTAAGATGACACTGTAGAGTTATTACTACAAGTAAAATGATCAATCTCGGATTCATCTTCACGATCTGAAATGAAAGGTTTAATATCACTTCGATGATATTGTTTTATTTCTGTGTTCTCGCTTATGTGATACGTTATATTATTCTCATGTTGGATCACAGGAAAAGACCTTTTCACTGTGGTTCGAAAGATTTTGCATTGAAGTTTTTCATTAATACTAGATCTTTGATTTAAATTGGCATAAGATTTATTAGAAATATTTGAATCTTGGTATTCACACATGCTTCTACATGCTTCTTCTAGTTTGTTTTTATGTTGTATACGCAGAGAATAATAATGATTATATCCAATTGCTCGCTTTCGTTTATATAATGTCTTATGTATTCCGATGTCTCGTTTTTCTCATTCTATTGGGGGTGATAGATTGAAGTAAAAATATGTTTTGCATGCAATTTATCGCACAAAGGTTTAAATTTGTTTGACGTGAATTCGAGCGTGTTATCAGTCAGAAATTCTTTTGGTTTTCCAAAGTACCTGAGCCATAATGCTTTTATTATTGCTGCTGTCGATTTATCAATTAATGGTTCTACTGAGATATATCGAATGAGATAATCTTGGATGACAAGAATGTAACGATTGCTCAGTTAATTCAAACGGTCCCATAATGTCGAGTGATATTTTCTCGTTTTGAGTTTTTGGGGTGTCAGGAGAGGAATATATGTAGAGTTTCTTAATTAGTTCTTGGTTTATTGAATTAACAAATCTCGCATTTGTTAACAAACTCTTTGACGTCCGTAGTTATATTAGGCCAATTGTATTTCTGTCTAATTTTCTGAAGCGTTTTCTCTATTGAATAATGCCTGCTTAATATTTCTGAGTGGATGTCCTCGATAATTTCTTTTTTATTCGTTATTTCCGAGTTGTATTCAAAAATGTAAACGTACAATTTTTCTCCGAGATAATATTTGTTGATAACCGCGAGTAATTTAATGATTTCTCTTTTGTCATGTATTATATTTAGATGTCGGTCGTTTTCGTAAGGAAGTCATGCAATTGCGTACTTATCTGTCGATGAGTCGCGTGTTGAGAAACGTAAATTTCGTTTTCTCTGATGATTTTGGGTGAAGTTTCGATATAGTATGGTTTTATTAGTAAGTTTACCGACTTAATTCTTGGTTATTATTTGTTTGTCCCCTGCTCGGGGTTGTTTAGAGAAAGAAAGAAGGCTAGGTGACGGAGAGTACGGGGAGGTATTGTTTTCGGTGTAGAGCTCGGAGTTAATGAAGTAGTAAATGGTGTCCCGTCGATAATTATTTTCGCTCTGTTTTCCAGATCCTGTTCAGCAATAATGGAGTCAATCATTTGTTGCGTTTCTTTGTTAGAAGGTCCCTTGATCGTTAGTGTTCATTTTGAGGGATTCGTGTCGGTGTCTTCGATAATAGAAAGGATGTGGATAAAAGATTTGGAGTAATAAAGATTAATATTTTCCCATCCAAGGACCAAATCTTTATTAATCGCTATTTTGATATGAAAATTTTTTTTTTCTATTCCCGTGATAATTCTCTGGATTTCGTCGAAGTTTTTTTGAGTCTTATCTATGTTTTCTGACTCGATTACGTTAACCGGAATGCATGAGAGCGCGTCAGCGTTCGTATTTGTTTTTCCCGATTTATAAATGATTTTGTAATCGAATTCTTCTAGCTTTAGTTTCTATCTCATTAGTCTTGAATTCAGATCTTTAACGTTCATTAACCAGATTAGCGGTTTATGGTCTGTCACGATTTTAAATTTTCTACCGAATAGATACTGTCTGAAATGCTTTGTCACTCATACGATTGCCAGAAGCTCCTTTTCAGTGGTACTAGCGTGTTTCAGCATTGTTAAGTGTTCTAGAGGCAAAAGCCAGTGACTTATCTTTGCTTATTTCCCCTTGTGAAAGTATTGCTCCGATCGCTTCGTTAGATGCGTCTGTAGCGAGAACAAAGAATTTATTCCAGTCGGGATATGATAACACAGGCTTTGATGTTAACCTATTTTTTAATAATTTAAAAGAATGTTGTTGCTCATTTGTCCATTTGAAGGTTAAGGATTTTTGAAGGAGCCGTGTGAGTGGTTTTGCAATTTTAGAGAAGTCTTTAATGAATTTACGGTAGTATCCAACGAGTCCGAGGAATTGTTTTATTTCTTTTGGATTTTCGGGAACTGGATATGTTTAGACTTTCTCGATTCTTTTTGGATTAGATTGTACACCGCGTTCTGAGATTAAGTGACCTAAATATTCGAGTTCCGGACGCAAGTATTCACATTTGTCGGGGCAAGTATTCACTGTAGTTTTAAACCCACTTGTCTTAATCGTTTGAACAACGTTTTCAAATTTCTGTTGTGTTCCTTAATCGTTTTTCCGTACACAATTATATCATTGATGTAAACGAAGCAATTATTACCGACTAATAATTGTTTACCGACTAATTATTACTGACTAAACCCTTCAACCCTTTATTCATCATGCGTTGGGGATTGTTCATGCCGATCTGGTGAAATCCTGACGCTAGATCGAATGCCGAAAAATATTGCGCGTTTCCTAGTTGATCTATGATTTCGTCTATGTTTGGAAGCGGTTTGTATAGTTTTTTCGTTTAATTTTCTATAGTCAATGACTATTCTCCATTCTGGTTTTCTCGAAGCGTCTTGTTTCTTCGGTATTACACCCACAATGGTGAATTATAAAATGAGTCCGACTGCCTTATTATTCCCTTTTCTAACATTTCTTTGACTTGCCTCTTAATTTCCTTCTGATGTATTATCCTGAGGATAACGATATTGTTTTGTGTGGATAGAAATTTTGTCTGTTGTTTTTATCTCATGCTGGATAAGATTAGTCAAGAGAAGTGGGTCTTAGGGAAGAATAAATAGTCGTGGAATTCTTCTAGGATAATCCAAATTTCTTTTAAATATTCTAGGATTTGTGAGAGTCGCATGTTTTCTTTTAGCATGCGTAATCGTTTGTTATTTAATGGTTGTTTTGCAATTGAATGAATCGTTTTCATGAAAATCTTCAATGCTCTCAATGTCTTTTATTAAATATTTTGGAATAATCGGTTTATCGAGATTGTCCATTTTCGTGATTGCTCCAGTATCATTTTTGAAAATGAGTAGAATATCGCAATTTTTACATGCATTATCGTACGGTTTATCAATACGTTTAAACTCTCGTCCTCCGAGTATCAAATTTTTGTTTGAAAATATAAAATTGTTTTTTGTGAGGAAATTGATTCCTAGAATTCCCTGATATTTGACCGGTGAATTATCATCAACTACATGGAATACATATTCTTTGCCAAACATTTATATTTTTACTCCATATTTGGTTTTTAACGAATGCGTAGTTACGCCAATTATCACAATAGGATCTACTTTGGGTAGATTTTTATTTTCTGTATATGATTCATGTATTAGTGATAAATCGGAGCCGGTATCTATTAAAAGCTTAATTTTTTGGAAACCTGAAATTTTTAATCCAACTGTGGTTCCCCGGACGTATGTTCCGCTTGGTCCTTGTCGAAGCTCGTTCTGCTAGATGATTGAACCTCGTTCTGCTCGATTGCAAGTGAATGACGCGATGGTGGGATCGGTTGATCAATGCTTTTGCGCTTGTGAAAATTTTGCTGCTGGTTCCGCTGTTAATGAAACACCTTGGTTCTGCATTCCTTTTCTTCTTGTCCGTATCTTTTGCATTAACTGCACTCCGTTTTTTGCAACTGCGGTTTTTGCGATGCAGGTCTTTTGTAATTTTTATTTCGCTGCGTCCTCATTTTCCTGAGCTGTAGTTCTCTTTCGAACATTCGAGCTTTCCCGAATGCTAAATTTAAGGTATCAAGGTTGTCGAAAGAATAGAGATGGCCTGATTTCTGATTTTACATTACGTCGAAGACTTCGATCGCTTTTTGCTGGTAAATCTTCTCCCGGATAAGAATTTTCGTATAGCTTGTGTTTTGCGAGTTGATCACCACGATAATTTTGTATACGCGAGAAGCGATTTATGATGACGTCGACGCTTTCGTTAGTTCTTTGAAAGCACGTGTCCAGCTGTACCTCCAACGCTGAGAGATTTTGTGCCTTCCTATACAGGAATCTTGATTTTTCAAACAGGTGTGGAAAGGTTTGGATATCGTCAAGTCTTATAGTACCTTTTGTGCTTTTTGTTAATTTTTCCGATGATACTAATCAGCAATAATTTATGCTGATCATTCGCCAGTCGTTTTATATGGTGGCCTGGTGGTGTTCTATAAATGGTTCGACGTTAGATCCGTCGAATTCTGGAATTAGATGTAGTGCTACCTTGTAGTTTGAGATTGATGGTTCACTAATTGTTACATGCTGTTTATTTGTTTTTTGCTGCGGATTTTTGGGTAAATTATTTCGTATTTTGCTTACTTGTCATTTTAGTTCACGGATTGTGCCTGTGACTTCGAGTAACTTATCTATGACGATATTCATGTGTAGAGTTTTGTCCCTTATCGAGTTCTGAGCGCGTGACATTGGAGCGGTAATGAAAATTTTTGATTCCAGTATATCGGTTAATGTGCTGAATTAATTGAGTCAGTTGAGGTAATTCTGCTTACCGCTCTGTAAATGGTCTACGCCAGTGTTCTCGAGTTTGGTAGTCAAGATAATTTTCCAATCAACTAGAAAAACTAGTATATTTTTTCGGAATGCGAACTTCACTGTTTGCACTATTCCGCACAGCTGCCACCAATTGTAAGTCGTGATCACAAGTGGTTTTTTAAAAATTAATATTATGATAACGGCTCGAAGAGATAAATAGAGAAAGAAACTATAGGTGGTTTTTTTAAACTAATTTATTTACTTTTAAAATCACAATTTCCTTTCTTTACAATTTCCCACTTATACTTAAAATTCACGACGACTTACTTATGCAAACTAACCGGCTCGACTGACTGCGGCTACGGCTGACTGACGATAGCTTACTGTAACTGACTGATTGCGTCCTATTCAAAGGCAATATTTATATTAGTTTAAGCAAAAACTCTTGAATTTAAACTTTGTACGTAGGAAAAGATCTTTGAACTTAAACTTTATACGATTATGGGTGAGTAACTCATAATATCAAAGAAGGAAGTAGGCGGTATGATAAAAAAAATACTTAATGTATTACGTGTACTATTGTCACAAAATTACATAAGTGATAGGTAAGAAGAGCAAAGTCGGAAACAGATAGGGAGTGCAGTTAGTGGCATAAGAAAAGCTAGGATGAAGAGGCGGGAATTTTGACAAGTCAGAAATGGAATCGGGGAAAAAGATAGAAAAAAAGCAAAGACAGGGGCAAAAGCGAGAGGTAGAATAGGTAGTTCAGAGGACCCGTGTCTGAGAGTGATCGGAGAAAAAAAAGATTAGCGATGAAAGAATGGTTGTTTAAAACAGAGAGGGAAAATAAGAATAGTGAAGATGATGATTCAGAAATGAGCGAGAAAGAGCGAGAGGATAAATGAGCGTTTAAGAAAAGCAATAAATTGAGCAGGTCATCAATAAAGAAGAATAATCCAATTGTGACGAATAGTGAGAGAGAATTTATGAATAGTTGGTTAGATACATTAGAGACAAAAGATTGGGAACAGATCAAAGAGGAGATTAGAAAGAAGAAAGTAATGAGAGAAGAGATAATAAAGTTGAGGGAGATAAAGAATTTAAAAGAGATATGAAGAGTTCGTCGGGGTCACAATGTGATTTTGAAGTGATCTTTGAATAACGAAAAATATAGTTTTATATAATTTTTTGTAACTAATGATACTAATAGAGTTACTCTGTAATTTGATATGGAATATCTCTGAAGCCATTTAAAAAAAAAAATAAATTCTCCGTTTATAAAATTGTATAGACATATTCAGCATATAAATTTGCATAATTAGATATAATTATTTTAATTTGTGTATAAGTATGTGTATAATTATATTTCAAAAATTTTATACCGGGCGGCAAAACCTTTTTACTCGGCATACGGTAGTATTAGTTATAAGCATATACAATCAAAAAAATAATATAAAGCTAAAGAATACAAGGCAAAAATCATTAAAGTTATAAAGAAATTGTTACTTACATAAAAATTGCTTGTTTTCAATTGTTAGAAAATACTGTAGAAACTAAACACGCAAGTTTTTTCGGATCCAAAAAATTTACAAACATTCTCTTTTGCATGTTAAATTCCCTGTCTACTTTTTATTCGTAAATAACCTTTATAATATAATGAGTTATACAAATGTATGTTTACAAATATATGTGACAATGTATCGTTTCTTTGAGACTGGAATAGTTGTTTTGGCATTAAAAAGAATATAGAATAAGAATGCTCTCTAGAACAACAAATAATATGCGATATTTTATTGTTTAAAACTAAGTTATATAAAAAAAATATCAGAAATGTAAATATTAAATTTAATATTAAATGAGAAAAAAAAATAAATTTGTAACTTTTACATCGTAAACATACATATAATTTAGGAAAGAATATAAAGAATTGGTATATAGTAATATAATTTTGGGAAAAAAGAAATTACATTTAAGTAGATCTAATTTAAATTTAACGAGATAAAAAAAATAAAAACTTAGATTTAATTAGATCTAAAATAGATTTAAATAGATATAAAGTAGATCTAAATAGATATAAGTTAACATACAAAGATTTTCGGGTTTGAACCGCGTTAGTGACATTTTTATACCGATGTTTCGTGAACATTACAATTCACTTCATCAGGGTTTAAAGAACAATCTGATACTCCCTTTAAACCCGAAAAACATCTTTGTATGTTAATACACACCGCGAAAGCATCAAATATCAGATATAAGTTAATCTATCTAAAGTTACACTTTTATTTATTATTAGATCTACTTTATATTTACTCAGATGTACTATATATTAGATCAACTCATATCTGTTCAGATTTGCTTAGACTGAAATAGATCTGATTGTAAATATATAAATTTATGACGTAAAAGAGAAACAATGTATATTATGCAATATTATTCAATGTTATGTAAGGATATATTTTAATTAATCATTATTAGTATTTATAAAATGTTAAGTGATAAGTTAGAATTTATTATGTTTATTAAAGAAAAAG
>QVOA01015682.1:0-17500 GCA_014825685.1 Pseudomyrmex cubaensis
GCGAATCATCTTAGTGCAATTATTGCAAAATCGTCGTTATTTATGATGCCATTTTTGTGCAATATTTTCGCAATTGTTCCTATCAGGGTACAAATATGTAAATGTACTCGTTAAAAATAAAATCAATTAGAAAGGCGATACGAGCAATAATACTGGGTGTCCTTGTATATCAATTCTTTATTCGTTTAAAAACAGTAAAAAATACAAAATATTTAAAAATCTTCTAAGAACTAGAAGATTATTTTGTCAAATTATGAAATATGATTTCCATGTTTGTTGTTCACGAACAAAATTTATTTATTTACGTTTTTTTGTTTTCTATTTTTTTCATAGACAAACCGATCTGCGTGCCGGACCAGAAACGCATCTACGGGGTGGCGAGGCACGAGGACGCTCGCGTGATATGCAAGGTCGAGGCGTATCCGGCCCCGGAGAGCTTCCGCTGGGCCTTCAACAATACCGAGGAGGATCGTCTGGTCGACGTGCCGCAAGCGCGTTACAAGAACGAGACCAAACATACTCAGAGCGTTCTCACATACAAACCGGTCTCGGAAATGGACTACGGAACCGTGTATTGTTGGGCGAGCAACACGGCCGGCCAGCAGAAGAATGCCTGCATATTTCACATCATTCCTGCGAGTAAGTACACACGTATGGTGATGTCTCTGGACGTTTCTTTCTTTCTCCGAGTTGCCGGAAGAATTACCCGGAAAAATCGTCCCGGGAAAAGCGTTTTGCGATGCCGGAAACAACGCGCGGCATGTTAAATCGATATATCTTGCTATAATAATTTTTGTTTAACAAAGAGAGGCGGAAGGGGGAGAGCTGTAAACAATGTTAATGGCGTGTGCAGGCAAACCGGAAGCGCCGTACAACTGCACGCTGACCAACCAGACCACCGAATCACTCTCGGTGGAATGCACCGCTGGGTTTGACGGTGGTCAGGCACAACACTTCCTCCTTGAAGTGTTCGATCAGCATACGGGAGTCCTGCAGGCCAACGTCACGTCCAGAGAGAATGCGGCTTTCACCGTGCAGGGTCTGGAGCCGGGCAAGGTTCTGAATATGATATTGTACGCGGTTAACGCGAAAGGGAGGAGCGAGCCCACGCTGCTGGAAGGATTCACGCTCAAAGTCGCCGAGAAGCAGACCGGTAAGTTGTGCTAGAAATGTTTCGTCCTCTCGAGATTCGGAGGAATTAAAATTTCTTTCTCGCAGAATCAGTTAAAAGAACACACACTATGTGCAATATAAACCTAAAACAACATGGGAAAAAAGTTTTGGACAGCAAACAAAGAACCTGCTGAGCCTATTGAATTTTTTTTTTGTTACACCAACGAAATATTTTCTTGGTGAAACTTTCTGTAAAACCTAGCAGGTTCTTTCTCCACTGTCCGTATAGTAAATAATCCTCTCGCTATTTAGCAAATGTTTCTTTCCGTGAATTTCGTCGTAAAAACACTTGCTCGCGTGAAGCACAATTTTTAGAACAAGGTAAATTTGCGAGAGAAAAAAAAACAAACAAACAAACTCGTGGAATTGTTAATAGAGCAATTATCAATCAAAGCGCTTTTAAGCGCTCGAAATAGAGAACGCCAGAAGATATTGCTTGGACGTTGCGAGCTTGACGTTTCGATTGGGAGTCTAATAATGATGGACAATGTCCGGATCAGGCAACCGAGTGCCTAACGCTTATCGATCGCAGCTGCATGTCGAAATAAGTAATTTGATAGGAGAGCGCGCGCGTTCGGGCGAAACTATCGGCGCATCCTATAAATTATGAGAGTGACCGTACGATGTTCGGGTTAATCGAATTAGCGAATTAAATCGAACGGACCCCGCACGCGCGGATTGCCGGTGTAACATTTTAATCCGCTCATCCGGCCCGAATCCCCGAGTCGAACTCGATATATATAGGATATACACCGCACCGGTCTCGTCGTTTCACGCAGCTAAAGAGCACTTGGACCGCACGAAGGGTTTCACCGCGAGAATTGAGCATCTGGGTCGAGAAATTCAATCGGCGCCCACACACGATCACCTGGGCGCGGTTATTACGCAGGGTTACGTTCACGTCACGTGTGTGCGAGCGGATTGTTCTACGGGAAACGGGCCGCGAGTAGTAATCCATTCCGACGTTTTCCAATCCACTTACACGAAACGGTTTCGGCTAAAAATTGCCGGCGATTCTGGCCGTGCGTAAATCGCGCCAGATTTCCCAACGAGCTCCGCGCGCCGTTCTCTCTCTCTCTCTTTCTTTCTTTTTCGAAAATACACGAAATGTCGATGTTGGCTCGTTTAAACCGGTATCCGGTTTATTTTCTCCAATTCGTCTAAACTTGGCCGCGAAGAAGGTCACGAAGTAGCCGCTACGCGCGTCTCTCCGCACGGAAACGGGGAGAAATTTCCTCCTCGCCGGGAGGAGACGCGGTATAATGTTTGCGAAGCGCAAGTAGTAGTCTCAGAGAGACAGGTATATCATGAGTAATTACGAGAATTAATCCCGCCGTCCACCTGCAATTACGAAAGTGGGAAAGATTTATGAGCGTAACGCGAAACTTTCTGTTCCCGCGAGCGATTTAATCGCTTTCGAGGACCGTCTGCCGACACTTTGATACGCTGATAGAACACCCGTACGATTACTCGTCGTTAAAACTGCGGAAAATTGATATAACTTATCTCACAAACTCTCTCTCTCTCTCTCTTGTTCTCTTAAAATTTCACTCGCACGCTTGTGCAAAATTCGCATTCACTCAAATTTTCTCTCCGTGAAGCCTTCGATTTCTCATTGCGCGCGTCGGCGCACAAATACCTACACACACACACCCATACCCGCATACCCATTCCGCTGCGGAAACAATTGCGGAATATATCCCGTGAACGTTGCGCCACGGAGGCTTGCGTACACCTACACGTAAGAAACGCGAACACGCCGCCTACCTACAGCGGCGGAATTACCAACGAATCCTTGGCGGTTGAGCCCGGTCCAGATGCCCGAGAGGATGGATCTCTCGTCGAATCTCTATCTCGTCTCTCTCTCTCTCTCTCTTCTCTTTGCCGCATTCATCCCCGTAGATTTCTGGCCCGTAGGATCCCGACCGACCAGAAGAGAGAGAGAGAGAGATTCAGAATCTAACCCCTCAGAACGGATATACCCCGACCTAAACGTACATATATACATGTATATGTATGCATGTGTGTATGTGTGGGTGTGTGTGTGTATATCGGTCCGGGACGAATTTACAAGTGAAATTGCTCTCTCGGTCAGTTTCCACGGTGCGATTCAGGCGGGTGCACCCGCGCGCGACGTGCTGTATATATACAACGGGGTATATAAACCCGGGGAATACGTATGCGGGCGGAATAGTCGGTTCGAAAATCGATCCCCCGTGCCGCGAGCTCGACGAGTGTGAAACTTTAATAAAATTCCCGGATCAGCACTGCACACCTACGTCGCCGTCGTCGTTGTCGTCGTCCTTTCCCGCAATCTTGTTCGGTTACTCCGGGAGAACGAGTCGCGGAAAACGCGGAAAGGCTGCGGCGGATTGCCCTCCGAGTTCACACACACACACACACACATGGGACTAACTGGAGCGGGACAGAAGGAGCGTATGCTCCTTCTGAAATCACGGCTCGTCGTTTCTCCTTCGTGCTTCCGATACGCTGCGGCGTGAAACACACATTATACATGACACCCGATGCATACACGACCCGCATGCACAGCATGCAACGCCGGGGAGTCTTTGTGTGCATTCTCGCGATCACGCGCCAACTCGCACGACGTTAAACATAAGCGAATAGCGTGCACGCGCGCGCGCGCGCGAGGAATCTCCCGGGTTTTTAATTCGATCGATCTGAGAGGGAAGAGAGCGCGCTCCAGTTTCCAGACAAAACGATTAAAGTGCGATGATCGCGACGCGATGTATTTAATTTCATTTGTTCACCGCGCGTTCGCTAACTTCCGGCAACGCGGAAACTACTTCCGGCGCTCGAAACTACCGCGCTGCATTCTCGTTTTCGCAGTTTCGGTAAAACGTTATCGGTTGCGGAATGCGCGTGTATTAAAAGTTCTTCCGCGTGTTATGGAAAATAAACAAGGTCCGCGGGAGAAAGCGCAAGTTGTTGTGTGCGAGCTGTTATCATCGAGCTTTTTTTTTTCTACGCGAGCTTTTTCGCTAACCGATTCGCAACCGAAATGCAATTTTGCCAAACGCGCAGTGTTCATTACATCCTTACAACGGAAAATCCGAGAAACAAAACGAAACGCGATCGTTGTAAGTAAAAGCGTAAATTTACTTAAGTTAATTTAATTACGTTAAGTTTCGCGAGGAGGTAGTAGTTTCCGCTTCTCCAAAAGCGGGACAGTGATAAATGATGCGCCTCTCGAACAACGCGCTCTCGTATTAAATTATTTTTCTCTTGGCGCAGATTTCTATGATCCAACAAGGTTCGTCCATTATCGAAAAAAAAAAAAAATCGACTATCCGTGAAACATAAATGATCAACGACTCCTTTAAATTGGCTTCGCTTGTTTTACCGTTTCGAACGTTTCCCATCGGCGCTTTTTCGCGATCTTGCGATCGCGAGACTTCGAGCGTAAATTGTGTTGGACGGCGCCGTCATACATAAAAGATATGAGAGGAATTAAGAAAAAAGAGAAGGGCAAAAAAAAAAAAATTCGTCGAAATAACAGAATATGCTAGTAAAAAAAATTCAACTAACGTTAAAATGAAAAGAGGAAGAGTATAAATGAGCGAGAAAGGTAGGCGACAGGTAAATATCATGGGTGCGCGGTGCACTTTCGCCTTGATTAAAAATTAACGTGCACTTTGGCTGTGCATCGGAGCACAGAGTAAAAACACTCGGTCGCTCGTGACTAAAACGAGTGGCAATTACGAGCGATGTCTCTCTCAGAAGAGAGAGAGAGAGAAAGCCCGGGCTAAGGAAAGAGATTAAAAAACGGACGGAGCGGAGCGATAGCGAGCGCGGAGTAGGAAAGACGACGACGACGACGACGACGACGACGACGACGGCCGTGTGGAAAATTAAACGTCGCCCGGGACGATGTTTAAACGCGGAGAGATATCAAAAGGATTCGAATTCATTAATCTTAGAAATGGGTAAGGCACTACGTAGTCAGATGGCTCCATTCTCGCGCGCCCCGGCCAAATATCTCGAATCTCTTTACGTCGCGTAAATGCGACTTTAACTCGTTTAACCCGTTTACCCTCGCAGTCCGTCCGGAAAATTGTCCCGTCGCTACTTTTTCGCTGCTGCGCGCTAGTTTGTCACTTTCGCGCGGAATGTCGCGTCGATTAATAATATTGATTATTTTTATTTGTGCCTTTTAATTGTGCGATCTTATGCCACGTTCTGCTTGAAGCTTTTTTTTTTTAACCTTTTCTTTTAATATCACGTGAAAACTCTGGTGTCGACGTCCCTTGCACGAGAGCAGTGCGCGTTTTGTTCACAGGTACTCCGGTACCCTTCGAGTTCACCCCTTTGCTGGGGGGTCTGATCGGCGTGGTCGCCGCACTTTTGCTCGTCACCGTCACCATTCTAGCCGCGCTGAAGGTGAGGAGCGACAGACGAGCACAAAGACCAGGCGATTTACCTCTGAAGAAGGCCACCGCACCAAGCTCAGAGGATCTATACGACGCGGACGACAGAAATCCGGACGTTGTGCCGACCAACAAAGGTGCGTTATTTTTTAAAATAACAATAAATTACATATATGACGTAAAAGAATAATAAATAAACAAAAACAAACAAAAAACAAATAAAACGTTAACACGCGCGGCGGTATATATTTATTTAAAATGCACCTGAAAAAAAGGTAAATCGTTACGGGACGAATTTATCCCACTTGCCAGTTTTATTGCCGAATTGTTTAATGTTTGTGCCGATACGCGGGACAAGTCTGGCGCGGAAAATATGTAAATAAAAAATTCGGAAATGTGCGTATATCCGCGACTGTGCAAAAGCGCGCGGTTGGGAAAATTCGGACAATGCACGAAATTATTTGACCGCGTAAATCGCGCGCCGTGTAACACGACGACCAACGTGTAACGCCACGCACGACGATGAATAACGCGTATAAGCACATCAATATATGTCGATTGACACGCGATTTCGCGTTTGCTCTGAAACTTTCAAATGAATGTTCTTTGCGTTTTACGCGACTAAGAGAGCGAGATGCAACGCGCGCTTTTGCTGTGACAGCCGGTTTTTTTTTTTTGAGTGGCAGCGAGAGAACGAACGTCCACTTACACCACAAACAAACTCCATATTTTTACTTCAAATTTTGATTCGCGTCGCGTCTCGCAGTTTAAAACCCGTAAAATCCCGTCGACAGATAAAGACACGAATCGAAATAACACATGAAAATTTTCGTTCGTATATCGTAAAAGAAAAAAAAACGATAAGTATCGTAATCTTGCCGCGATAAAGTTTCAGTTTTCTTCTCTCTGTACAGTGCTACAAATATTTACTTGCTCTCATAAAATAAACAAAAGAGTGTCCGAGCGTGTCACACTTTTCTCTACGCTTTGGTAAATTTACTTTGCCCAGGTTTCCAATTTGGTTCGTAATTTAAAAGGATCGACCGTGCCGAAACGAGTTTCGCTATTCATTTAATCCTGTTCCGTTCAGATATACATAAATGTTTGATCCGTTTTTGTTTCTAAAATTTAACTCGCGCGCAATATCGCGCTTTTCGGCGTCCCTTAAATTTCGCGCGATTTTGTCGATTTTCTATAGAGATATTTAGACACTTATTCGGTAAACGCGTGCAATTTAATTCGAACAATATTAAATTACATATAAAAGCATATTTTACTCTCGAATCAATTATATTGTATGTAAATTAAAAAGAAAAACAAGGAGAGAAAGAGAGAGAGAGAGAGATACCTGAATGACAGCAATCGAGAACACTTGGACAAGTGTATGTACTCGAGACCGGAAATTCAGCGAACTTTATTGCGAACGCGCGCGCTGCGCGATTCGTTAACGGCATCGCCGCGCTACGCTATACGCCATGCTATACGTCATTACGTCGCTCGCAATAATACCACCGGATCGGCAAACGCGGTCGAGTATATATACAGCCGGTAACCATAGAACTTAACCTCTGACTTGTTAATAAATTACTCGACCGATTACAAGGTAGACTTGTTCACCGAGCTCGCGCGCTTATGCGAATCCGATATATGTAATATTCGCCGATCACGTCCTGATCAGCTTTCATATCCTAATTACGCGATTACAACTCTATTAAAGTAAGTCGTTACCGATCTTTTTCTTCTTTTTTGTTTTAACGGAAACTTGATATAGTGTTTTTTTTTAAATAATGGAGCGCTTTGTTGCTTCGTATTCGAATCCGTAATGCACGGCAATTTGTCAATCGAAATATACGAGATGTTAACTTAATGAATAGAATTAATCCGAACGCGATATTACTTAGTTAATTATTTAATCGCGATCGAATATATATATATATATATATATATATTTGACGTGATATATAGATACAATTTACTATTTAATTAACATATCGCATTAGCATAGTGTTTCTCGGGGAATTAAGCCACGTATCGATACATTCGTAGCGCTTTGTAGTTATTAGATTATTACGATAAAGTTCAGTGCGTCATCATGATGTGAATTAATGATTAATTTCGGTTGGTTAATATCATAAACAAACAGA
This sequence comes from Pseudomyrmex cubaensis, assembly GCA_014825685.1. Taxonomy (NCBI): domain Eukaryota; kingdom Metazoa; phylum Arthropoda; class Insecta; order Hymenoptera; family Formicidae; genus Pseudomyrmex; species Pseudomyrmex cubaensis. The sequence goes on from QVOA01015682.1 coordinate 7,706, forward strand.
TTATACATATCACGCACGCGGATGTTTCTTTCGACGAATAATGCGATTAACTCGGCGCGTAATAAATTTTCACAGCCGTGGCGCTTCGCGTGATGTGTCTAATTGTATTTTTTTTTAACAAAACAGCTCTGCAATCTGCAAGACATTTCGTAACTGTACAGAATATTTATCACGTAAAGCGCACGTAAAGAAGCGAAATATATTATTGTTTTTACGTAAAACACCGTACGTACAGTTTTGTTCGATAAATGTCTCACTCTGTAGTTATTACAACGTTATTTGATAAACTCACGCATTTTCCGTTTTGTTTCACTACGAACGATAATTATTATAGAACGTTTGAAACAATAAAAAAAAAAAAGAACACTAGCGCAGACTCCGGGGAAAGTTGATGTTCGACAATATTTTTCGTCGCGAAGCAGCAGGATGGAAATTTTTTTATGTGCTTGAAACGAAAGATTCAGATTATCAACTGACCGGCTCGACTTCCGGCACGCCGTTAGCAACGCAAAACACACCGGATGGTCTTCCACCGTCGTCCCTTCCGGCCCAGCAGACGAATAATCACCTGCAAGGACTTCCCGCCTATTCGCATAACGACTACACCAATTATCCAACCTTGCCGGTAAGTACAACCTTGCCGCCCCGCGCAACGCGGAAGTTGTTCTAATGAAATTTAGCACAAAATTTTCGCGATGTCTGTGTATTTATCCAAGAAGAACGAAACGTTGTTGATTCTCTCCTTTCGCTCTGTACTACTCCCACGCGTGATCTCCGAAAAATTTGCACTTTAAAACTATTACAGAGACAATGTACGGCGGCGCGCACATACATTAATAAATCTTTTACGTAAACCTCGTAGATAATACGGAGATATATAATTTCTATGTATTATATATGTAAAATAGGTGCGCGGTAAATAATCGTCGCGTATGCAAACGCCCAGTTCCCCCAGCAAACTAACGATTCCCTTTAGATTTCGTGTTAAATTACGCTTTGTTGTACCATTCAGCGCACCGGTGTGCCATGTAGTTGGCATAGCCATTACATGTAAATGGATGTTCTGATTTCAAGAGACGGAAGTGAATGCAGTAACGTGCCCGCCGCTTTGCAGAGAGGAGAGAGAAAGCGAAAGAGAGAGAGAGAGAGAGAAAGAGAGAAAGAGAGAAAGAGAGAGGGAACCTTAAACAATTAAAGTCGATGGTTTAAATCACGAGAATTTCGTTAATCCGGACGAGCGAGGTGAACTTTAATAAAGTTAATAGGTTTCGGTCCCGATGAGATGGGAAACTGAGGAAGTGGAGTGCAAAGAAACGGAAGAAGCGAAGCAGTTCGGCCGAATCGCGCCGTTGTCGTACTGTCGCGCCATTCCCTTTTCCCGTCGTTGGAGCTGCGCGAAAAGCTTTGGCCAACGTTTTCAAGGAAGTCCTCTTTCTCTCTCTCTCTACGGCGGTATAGTTTGAAATAACAGTATCCATCCGAGGGGATGGCGCTGCGTAAAGTTTCGAACCGGAAAGCAGCGTTCCCCCAACCAGTTCTCGAAACTAGAAAATTGCACCATCTACGTTTCTTCGCGATTTTTAGAAACACTCTGAGGTCGTGAACACATTCGATCTACCACCAAGATACACAGAACACTTTCCGGAATAAAAAAATTCTTCTACGAGAAATATACAATTTTCTGTTAAAAAAAAAACAAAACATTCGGAGCGTTTATTACGTCGCCGGGAGTAATAATTTTAAATTTACGTTTATAATTCACAACAAACGTTGGTCGGGATCGTTAAAACCTCTCGTGTTTTCGCGCGCGAATTTTCTCTAACCTACCTACCTACCTACCTCCCGGTAGAGAGTACCTTTCGTCACGATTCGCTGGAACTTCACCCTCAATTTCACACCAAATTAATTGCTAATTACCGCGGGGATCTAAAGTTCTGTTAGTAAAGAGGAACAAACTCCAGAGTGGAAAACTTTGATTATCGCTAAAGATTTTCGTATTCCATTTCCTCTCGGTTTAATTGTTGTTGCTTTTTTTCCCTCCATCATTTTTAACCGATATTCTCTCGCAGTGGGTTTGAAACTGTTTCAGCACCGCTTGAAAAAAAAAAAGAAAAAAAAACAACAACTAATGATGTTCAACGTGAAACTATATAAATTTTACGAATTGTAATAAAAATACAAATAACTTGATAGCTCAAAATCCAAGAAACTTGCCTCTCTCTCTCTCTTTCTCTCTTTCTTTGTCTCTCTTTTCATTAATCCTTTACGCGATAAAATCCGATAAACTACTTCGCTCTACGCGGAACAACTTTGTCCGCGTCGCGCCTCGTCTCCGTGTTTCATCGCGAGGGAACATTCTCCGCGCTATTTTGCGTCCAATTTATAGGAAATGGCGTCGGGCACTCGAGGCACTTTTCCGTCCTAAACAGTCGAAGGAACTCCTGCCGTCAAAAGTTTCTTCCCGTGATACGAGCCAACTCTAGTCCGGGCGGTCTCGTAGGAATATTCAGGAATGAAAATTCCGAAAGTTAGACCTGTCCGCATTATCTAAGTCCTCGGGAAAACGCGCCACGAAAACTCTCCTAGTTTCTTAAGAACGCTTTTGGCCCTATCACGGAAAGTTGGCTAGAGGCGGATTATTTAAATGGCTAGCCGCACGCGTCGCATGTACTATTACAGTTGGTTGGCATTTACTTTGGCGGATTACGCGCCGCATGCGCACGCATATATCTATAATTCAGCGTTAATGTATTGAAATTGGCTTAATATCCTGTTCCCCACGTGTCATTAGACATCCGAGCGGACTTGTTGCGTAATACAACCGGTGCCGATTCGATCGATCAAAACTGGTGCACACACGCGCGCTTAAACCTTAATCGGATTCAAGTCTCACGTGCAACTCAACGATCATCGTATGACTGAATGAATCTCATTCAACTGGAATTCGGCATAAAGGTGTCCTTTAGCTAACCTTTTAGAGACGCTTTCTTGTGTCTTCGCAATTGAAAAAACTCTCTATTCATTGCAGCTAACGTTTCAAAACCTTCACCGTAGTAGTAAACGTAACGATCATCGCAGTTTTTATTCAAACAAAAAAAGTAGCACAATACAATATTCTTTTTGCGGCTTTCTTCGTTCCTTCCGTTCAAACAGTTTTTGTGTAGCGCGTTCTAATTTCTTTCTTCCAGCTGTCGGGCGAGGTAACATACGCCGAGTTGTGCCTGGCGAGGCCCACCACCCTGTCCACCCTGGCGACCGACGCCAAACTGGCGAGTCTAAGCGGCGGCAGTCTGGGTGGTCTTCAGAGCTACGGCAGCGGTCTCGGGGTGATCGTGGGCGGCAAGCCGTACACGAAAGAAGCCACGGTCTACGCGTGCATCGACCACAACGCCAGACCGCCCAAGGTGGACGTCTCCAACGCGCCGTCGTGCGCGTCCACCCCGCTGTCCACGGTTAACATGCAAGACTCCACCATCTCAACCGTCACGAGCGGCAAGCATCACCCGGCGAGAGAGGTCGTCACCGTCCGCACGCCCCTTATCTCGACCCAGGAGAGCTGCGTATAGGGACGCGACTCCGACGCGCTCAACGTCAACGAGTACTACGTCTGATATGGCCGCCGACTCGTGGCGATCGTGCGCGTCCTCATAAGTCGACCGTTCCCCGATTCCTGGACTCGTTGTTACTCTTCCCTGATAACGCTCCCCTCGGATTGTCGCGGAAAATGGAAGGTGCACCTAATTACCTAATGACGAATGTGAATTGACGATGTGAGCTCCGTTCGTACGCGAGGCAATACGCGATCGCCTCTTCGCGAGAAGGAACGAACTTCCGCCGAACCGACGACGAAGCACCGTGTCGACCGACAAGTGGTGACAAGTGTCCTGAAAACGGGCAAACTTCTGACTGTGACAGACGACGTCGCACAACGAGGAAGAGAACGATCGGGCTACGCTTTGGTAAAGAATAATAAAGTATTGTAAAGAATGTATGTAAAATGGAAGAAGAAGTTCTTACAAGTTCTTTGATGAATTTGCAAACTAGTCGTGTAAGTAAGTTCTTTATCTGGAATAATTGATAAATGTGTTAAAATTTAAAAAAAAAAAAGAAAAAAAAAACCTTTTCGTCGCAAATAAATCCGAAGAATATCAGAAGATTCCAATATCGAGAGAGATATCGTACACGTACAATAAACGGATTCTTTCGGTATACGACATTCCATTGTGTTCCGAATACATGCCAAACTTGATATCCTCTATGAAATTTCTATAAACCCGTGTCGTATAAAATCCAAAAAGAAATATCAGGATAAAAATCGCACTGCCCAATTTTCGAAAATCCAAAGAACCGCTTTTTCATCGGCGAATCAACGTGAAAGCGCATCGAAAATACTTAACGGAAATGAGCTCTCTGACGAAATTGAAAACCAAAAATGTTTCTCGAACCAAAGTTTTTAAAAACAATTTCTTCTTCTCTCCGGAAAAATCGCGCATTCGCAAGGAATTGACCTTATTCTAACAATAATTCGTTTTTTTTTCTCTTTGACACGTTATTGAACGAGAATATTTCTCTAAAAGAGAACATATCATCATCGTCCTTGCGATTGTTCCAATTTAGGATGTAGATTGACAAAAAAAAATTTAACGAATATTCAGTCACGATCTCATCAATTGACCGAATAGTCGATGGAGCGGAAAGAAAAACGTGTCCAAAATCTAGGTTTTCGCAATTTCGCAGATGTTCGAGAGGCAAGATTGATGTACCTATGTCTCGCAACGTCGAATGTAGATTTTCTATCCCGAGAGTATACTTTGTATTACAAAGCAGGTATGGGAGGATAAGGAAGATCGTCGCGTTGAGTGTATTTTCGTAGAATGGCGCGTCTTTATCGACGGTATGCTTCTTCTCTTCTCACTCTATCTCTCTCTCTCTCTTTCTCTCTTACTCTCTCTTTCTCTCGGAATATATCGTATCGTGTCGATTACGTCGCAAGCAAGTGCAACGATAAATTTCGAAGAACGTACAGGATCCGCGTCGGAGAAGATCGACTTGTTCCGCGAAAATCCTCAAAAATATTTCCGCGCCGGCAGTTGCGACGCGAAACAAGTGCGCCTGTGTAAAACTGCGCACTGCAACGTTACGAAAATCCGACATGAGGATTTCTTCCAACGTCGGACACGTTCTCTTCTCGCTCTTTCGCCGGTTTTTCGCGTAATTTTTCTTTTTTTCTTTTTTTTTTTCCTTCCGTCGGAAGATACCGATCGCAAGTTTTATGGACCATCCACTTTCCGTATCGTCCTCGATACTTCTCGCGTGACTGAACGCACACCCTCGTCGACCAATAAAATATCTACGTTGCGGGTGCAGCACACATCGGTTTAATTGTCAAGAAAATAATTAAATAATTAATCAGACCGCTCGGAGCGATCGATCGATCTCTCGCCAAAAAGTGGTATGCATGTGAGAGGTGTGTGTGCATGTTACAGTCGAATTTTCAACTGTGTCACGTCGAGATGCGAGCTAATTAATTAAATCTCGGTGTGCGCCGATGTTTTATTTCAACTTATTTACAGTACACCGCACACACCGCGGAAACTTGCAAGGTAAGAGTAAATTTGCTGACTAAAATAAGCGCCGCAGTATCGATCTTCTCCGTCGCGCGGTCTAAAGCCGTTCTTTATCCTTCCGTCATCACGTCTCTCTCTTTCTCTCTTTCTCTCTCAAGTCTATTTACACGACTTTTTCCTAACTAAACGCGCGAATGTGGGAACGAAATAATACTCGCGTTCGCGAGATGGAATCCGCGAAAAAAAAATTTCACAGAGAGATCGAATTTTCATAATAACCGGAGAGACCGTTTTTTCTTCGAGATGACACCTGACATACATAAATTCTCATAAAACACTTGTAAATAACGATATTCGCCTCGGGAACGAGGACGCGGAATAAACGTAGACTAATTTATCGAAATTACCGTGTGCGTTGATGAAAGAGCCTACCGCTCCGAAGAGAAAAACAATATGTATATTAATTCTAATTAAAAAAAGAAAGAAAAACGTACCTTGTACACTGCGCATCGTTCGACGTGCATCTCTCTATGCGTTATCCGTGATTATATTTTAGTTCCAAGAAAGACCTTGCGACGGGATCGTCCTTCGTGCCGCGAACAAAAAGACAATAACGTTGCAGAGAACTGTTGAATTAAAATCGGCTCGCGCGAACGGTTTGTTATATCGCGTCCATATCGAGAAGTTGAATTTCTTTCGAGTATTTTCTAAATATTTTATTTTCTTTTAATTAATTTATCGAGTTTTATACCCAAGATAGAATTATCGTCGATATATCGGAACTGATCAAGTTCACACAGTCTCTGAGAGGACGCTTGCAAGTCAGCATTTTCAAATATTATTTGTGTTAATAATGTTAGAAATTTTGCAAATAAAAAAATGTGTTTGAAAATAATTTACTGCTTACTACAGACGAGTCGCGCGGTATTTTCACTTAATTTATATCAGGTCGCGCTGTGGCAACAAACGCGATATAATTCATCGTTTAGCGGCCGATTTATCTTCACTTCCCGTCGATCCCTAAACGAACAGACTAACGTGACGCGCGTTATTTTACGACGAAATCTTGCGGACGAAAACCCGCGTGTCCCACCCGACTGCCAAAACGCGCACAACCCCTCGACTGTCATGTCGCATTCATTTTCATTAAGTTCGTCGTCGAAATAACGAAGAGCGATCGAGAAGTACCTTTCGCCGTACGTTGTGCACCGTACAAATGTACGCGCGTGTACACATCTTAGATATATATATATATTATATATATAAAAATATATATGGAATCGGTCCTCGTCGCGTTCCCACGCAGCGGAGAGACGGAGTGTAAATACCTTTGTATATAAGGACATCGAGAAAAGAGAGACTATTTGCGCGAGATGCCCGAGGTTAAAACCCCCCACGTCTTCTTTGAGGGGAAAGAACAGGCACGAAGGATCGTTATCGACGGATCCGTTAACGACATTACGAGGTACGTTTCGCAGGGAAATCGCATTGAGCGCCGGTTGTGTTAGAACGGAAAGGGAGAGAGATAAATGAGCGAGCAATCTTCTCCCTTTTCAGGCGCAACTGCTTCCAAATTCGCGGATTTTGCACCAAGCGTTTATTCTTCGGTTTCTTTTCAAATTTTTGACAAAAACGCCGCTCGGGATATTATATAATTTTATTGAATGAAATTTTTTTTTTTTTATGCGTTCTTCTCTCTCTCTTTGTTGTTGTTGTTGTGTTAACGTACGGCGTAATTCGTTGTATTGAATCCCGTCCTCGTCCGTTACGGCCGACGCCGAAAAGGAAGTCGACGGTGACGAGCGTTCCTTCGTGTAACGCCCCTACGTAATTTGTAAGATATATGCTCCGTTGTACAGCGCCGAGATATTTTTTCAGAGTGTGCGTAATACAATACCTCCGCGTATATACCGTGAACTCTCGGGGCAGAGCCCAATTAGGCGAAACCCCATTTACAGAGAGGGCGGAACTGTATAATTAAACGATTGGATTGCGATTAATGGTCAGACAAAGAAATAAAGATATATGTATATGTACGTGTACGTATGTGTGTGAGCGCAAACATTGTGAATCTATCTTTTACCATGTGCGATTGTGGTAGTTATGATCGAGAGGATTAAGAATAATAGAAGAGAGATACGTGTGTGTGTGTGAACACGCGCGTTATTATTGGTATTTTTTTATGTTGTATAAAGACGAGAAATAATTGACTTTATTTCTCTCTTACATATTTCTGTTTTTTTTTTTTTTTTGCTTAAAAGAATATCTTACTAACAACAGTCGTCATCATCAAGATACTAATTCGCGTTCGAGTTGTTCTCAGGTATCTCTGGCTCGCGCTTTTCCTTCCATTGTAGTTAGAATATTGCAGTTATTTCGCTATCAAGGATTTTCAAGAATTCACGGAAGGGTTGAGATGAGACGATTTTCTTTTTCTTTCGCGTCCGCCGGCGCCCGAACGAGAGAGAGATCGGAAAGAAGACAGAAATGAAGAAAAGAAAAATTATACCCCGAGTGTACTCCAATTGGATCTTTATATATTGACATCGATTTTCCTTCTTCGCGATTTAGAACGAGAGAGGGGGAAGGAGGGGTATCCACTGTGCCTCAATTGTTCCTATCTTTTGTATCCCGCCTCTTGCGCCTTTAACGTGTAATCTTCCACCATTTTTACGTACAACAATACCAACTTAATTATCGACTTCTTATCACAAAAGAAAACTGACTACAATATTGAAAAAAAAAAAAATTAAACATCTGATCGCACAATGACGCGCGGAAATTCGACGGAGATAATAATGACACGTACGATGCGCTCGATAGTGCGCACTGCAGTGCGGTGTAGTTGCGGCGTATATACTCATCGCGCGTTATATTTTAAGCACGCTCTCCCCGTTAACGATCGCGCGCGCTCCCGGTTTCTCCTCCTCCCGCCACCCCCAAAATTCTCGCTTCTCGCATGCTGCAATACATTCCACGTTTCCTGTCAAATACCGCGGGCACGTGTGAATGCGGCTCTCGTTTTGCCGCCGCGAAAATTCTGACGGTAATAAAGAAACGATGGCTGCGAGTTTCGCGACTACCCCCGACTACCCGTTTTCGCGCGTTCGTGCGCGGAATGACGCGCGGAATGAGCAGTTACAGGTTGATACGTGTCAGCGCGGTCTTGCGCGGAACCGACCGGCGTACCTAGGTACGTATGTACGTTGTTTGAACACTTCGCCGAGTGTGAGCTAAATTCGCGTACTACGTACTTGTACGTCAGTAAATAAAATCGATAAAAGCGAGAATCGCGCGACGAGAGAGAGAGAGAGAGAGATTTGTATGCATATTCGCCGTGAAAACAACCGAGTGTTTATTGTTGCATGTTTCACTTTAGATAATTGATAACTTTATCTTTATTCTTTCATCTCGTGTGTTTGCGAAATATGTTACACTTGACGCGTGAGAGAAACTCGCAAACAAATCGTCGGAGATTAATTACTCGCTGCGTATATTCCAAAGATTCCAATCCGGTAAAACAAAAAAGACGAAAAAAGAAAAACACGTTTTTTTTCTTTCGATCGATCAAAAGCAACGACTCGCAGCCGAAGAGCAAGAGCGCGGACGAAAGAGCAGAGTTTGCACGAAATTTCGCAAATAAGAACCGCACCGCGGCTAAATCGCTCGTACGGATTGGGGCTCATCCGTTTTGCCCCGGCACAGTTTCCGTTGCACTTTGTGGCGTGGTGCATGCGCCCGTGTGCGAGAAGCCTCGGAGGCCTCTAAAGGTGACCATCAGGCGCGCGAGCGCCGCGTGCCAGTTTCAAAAGAAGCCCCGCACGTGAAATCTGCGCGCCCGGGCTTATCGAATCTGAAAGTCAATTCCCCGCCCGCGACGCCTCGCCGGGACTCTTTCACGCGGCACGAATCTATTAGCTTGTACCGGAAGCATCAAAAGGCCTAAAAAAAAAAAGCATCAAAAGTCTTTTTGCAACGGAATATTCATCGGCCCGCATCACCGCCCGCGAAAAACCCGCCGCACAAATCCCCGGACTTCTCCCGGCATATTTCGTAATCCATCCATCGATCCCCCACAGCACACGGATATTCCGATGCTTTCCCTTGAATATCTATCGGATATCGAAGTGTATCACACAATGTCCGAATATATATCTCGAAATGAACATTAATTGGCCATTACGTCGGGAGCAACGCGCGAAAATGCTTCTGTGCCAATTTTCCGGTG
>QVOA01015685.1:0-13291 GCA_014825685.1 Pseudomyrmex cubaensis
TCTCTCTCTCTCTCTCTCTCTCTCTCTCTCTCTCTCTCTCTCTCTCTCTCTCTCTCTCTCTCTTAAAAAATTCAGCATTCAAGTTTATTTTATTCAAAACATCGACAGGAGGAAGCGCGCAAAATCTACCGAAGTCTTTTGCACAGAATAAAGAGGTAATCTTCGTTTGATGCATTTAAAGACACGATCCTAAGTGCATTCCTTTATTAGAGGTTCACATAGAGCAAAAGCAGTTTATTTAAGTACGTGGCCACGAGCGAAACTGTGCATCACTCTTACTCATCCTTCCCATTTGCTCGCCCTTTTCGTCTATGGGTTGGTCCGTTTTGCACTTTGAATGCCAGCAGCTAAGTGCAATCCACTTTGAGGCTACCGTGTATAAATGGGTTTTCTCGTCGCGATGACCTTTCTGATGACGAGCTTGCTTTTCGCGTTTCCAGTCACATGGGAAAATTTTTAGGAAAATGCGATTATTATAACTTTTAAAAATTCACATGTAATTTTTATCAGCCATATGTATATTTTATGTGAGTTTGACTTTGTAGAAATCTCTTGCAGTATCACGAATTTATCTTCAAACTATCATTTACCGTAAAAGTGAACTTTATTCTAAGTTTTCGGTTAATTTTTATGATAAATGCACCAACCTTACACAGAGATGAATTTGTTATATCAGAGGAATCTGGCTTTGCAAAATTTCGTTATACATTTTATTAACAGAAAAGGAAACTCTAAGGGAACTACAAAGCGCAGTTTGTGAGATATTTATTTTTGATTATATCAATTTACTTTGAGAAATTTTCGTCATATATTTGATTTTACGATAGAATTTTGCTCTTTGGTATTTGTCCAACTATTTGCGTTCTGAAAATCTCATGTGTACATCTTGAGTGAGTATCACGTTTTCAAGAAGAAGGTGATAAGGATCGTATTTTCGCTTCGTCTATAGCAAATCGCGCGCGCGTATTTCCTCACGTTGAAATAAAAATGAGAGAAAAGTGAGAATATTCATGAAGATAGACAATCGACAATCCCAGATCGCGGTGAATTATGTGTGAAACATATTTTACTATGGTAGAACGAAGAAATTATTTAATATATTCCTGCCACATACTACACATTTTCAACGTTCCACTTTTAGCTTGCGTATTCTCATCGATCGAGAGGAACGTTAGAAGCTGTAAACGATGAAATAAAATTTTTCTCCTTCTCTCACTTACTTTCATTTCCTTTACAAAGTAAAAGTAGCGATCCTATACGTAGAAAGTGTATTCCAGGCTTCTTGTGCATTTTTTGCTTTAAACTTTCCGATGAATGTAAAGTTGAGTTTTCTTAGTTATAGTTAGGTATACATTATACATTTGCGACTTAAAAAAATAAAATAAAAACTAAATTAAATTGAACATTAAAATTATATTTTATTATAATTTTCAAAAAATATGTTCGCGAGATTATTATTAATGAAGATATCGTGCGAGAATGAAAAAAGTCGAAGGCGTTAATCAAAGGCATGAATTTAAATGGCGAACACGAATAAAATGTGAAATTTTAAATGTGAACAATAAAAAACTTCCTCAAGATTTTCGCAAGAAAGTTTGTGTAGAGTGCGAGTATATCAGGCGACATAAATTTCTCGAAAACGTCGTCGCGGCTGCTGCTTAAGCTGGCTTGACGCAAGGCTAACCACGTCTTCTGATAGTCACGGTGTTGTGCGAGAGAAATCCCGAAGTGAAACAAAGTGACACAAATTCGTGCCACTTCGTATTGCCACGGGAGCGCCTCGCCGTCAAGCACAATAGTGCGGTTTGAGAGTCCGCAGATTACGACGATACGATGGATATGTCGTTATTAATTGCGAGAGCTTCCGCCACGGAAATCCAGCTCAGACATTGTCTTTTCGCAAATTTCGCGTCGAGATTCACTCTCGCAGGATTATCGTTTCGCAAGAGAAAATTGTGAAATTAAAAATCAAGAGGAGAATGTACAAAGAGTGTAAAAATTATAATTATTTAGAATCATCGATATAACCAAAATCAGAAAAAAATATTGACATAAATCTATGCTTATGTTACTTTTATTTTATTTAAAAATTGTTTTATTTAAAATGTAAAATATACACTCGCATGCACGCGAATTTAAGCATAAATTATAATAGATTATTTGATAATAGATTATTCGACGTGTATAGAACTGATAAACAAATACACAACTGAATTGCAATATACTCGGCATACCCGTTACGGAAGCTGCACCTGCGAGGCGACGAAGCGTGCTGCAGCTGTAATAGCTGCTGTTGATGCGGAGGTGTCGATCTCGTTTGACTTCCGGGGCTGCTAGCCATCCCTTCGAGACCCTTCGACAGTTTGAGCATCTCCGCGCCGAAGGCATGAAGGGCAGACATGGCCGAGGGTGGAGGCTCGCTCTCCGGTAGCCAAAGATCGTGGGTGTCAAGGGTGGTTAGCTCGGTGTCGGTTGACGTTCCGGAGGTGTGTTGTGGCGTGCCGCCGCTGCCGCCGGAGCTCTTGTTCAAGAGAAACTTCCTCCAGGTACCTCGCCGCTCAAATCCTGCAAATTGACCGAAAATTGTTTAAACAATTAATTAGCTTTCTCTTAAAGAACAAACTATTTTGATGAGTGATTTTTCTCTCAGAAAAAAAATAACTTTTGTTATTTTATATTTAAAAAATATATTTTATAAAATTTTAATTGGTTTTTATTAGAGATAAAGTGAGAAAGAAAAATGTATATAATGTTCATGATTATTTTTATTAGAGAATTTTATATCATAGATTAAGAAATTTTAATTATTTAGATTTTTTTTGGAAACATGATATTTTATTTTTATTAATGATGTTAACTGTTTTATTTAAATTTTGATAAAATTTTCTATTTCTTAAGATTATCTTTTTCTGTATTCTTTTAATCTATTGGAATATTTTCAGTATATTTTCTTTGTTAAGACGCAATGACTCTTTGTGTTGTGCATTCGGGATTTTTCCATTCTAAAGAATACTAGGCGCATGTAAATGAAGCTTGCATGCCGCAAAATATCGATTAATTTTCATATCGACGAATAGCCGGACACCGGCGGCCTCTTAGCATACTGTGTCGCATCCGAAATCTTTGCACAACCGGCATTTGCATATCTACGTCGTGGACGTCAGCAGATTCCATTAACGTGTTGATAAAATTTCTTGTAGCAAAGCACTTCTAGACAGAAGCTCGCTTAATCACATACATCATCAATCTCGGAACCAATTCTTAATAAAAAAAAAGCGAAAATTAAAAAACATCAATACTATTAATCATATGTCAGAAGTCGTGCATTCCTTGTGTTGCATATTGAATTATTTATAAAGCGATAACAAACTACGTTTGCACAATAGACATGTAAACGAACGAAGTAACGGACTATAATTGTGAAACTTTGCTTCGCTTAAACTCTGAAAATTTATACAAAGATTTTAATAAGACAATTTTACGAAATCACAAAACAATATTTATTCTTGATATTTTTGATTCTAAATTATTTTTTACGAGTATATGCTCTAAAATTTTCACTGTTTTTCTAAAACTTGCAAAGTAATTCAATCAAGAAAGAACAAATTTTAACAAGAATTTTATTACACAATAACCGTATGTAGCACATTCGATGCATTCTGCCATACATTCTGGGTTGATATGCAAATTTTGTTTGACGTGGTAATCGAAGAGTAGTCGGGATAAAAGCGACAATAGACAGCGAATTCTTGATGAAACTTTCTGTCCCGGAAAAGCGAAGAGATGAAAAAGAGGGAGGAAAGGGAGAAGAGAGCGAGACAAACTTTTACTGAGACTCTTCTATACCAGTACAAAGTTGTGTCAGCATTTTCGTTCATGAAATGCCTATAGCACGCTTCTCTTTGAAGTTCCAGAAGCTGGCCGATAAATCAAAATAAATAATTTTTATCCAACAAAGAAAAACTAAATCGTAGCTGTCTTTGTGCGGTGCTCATAGTCTTCAAAAAAAAAAAAAAAAGAAAAAAAAACCGAGAGTAGCTATGTAGTAGCAGTTCTATCTATTTTATTTGTTATTATCTGATTCTCATACATAAATTTTATTTTTTGCTTTTATTGAAATTTATGTTTTTTAAATGTTAATTTTTTAAAGAAAACAACTTTGTAAAAAAAACACTGTTAAAATATAAGTATACAAGTTTTTTTATCTTCAATAAAAATAAGTTGGTATATATAGCTTGATATATATCCTGCACTCTGAGTAGCGCCCGACGATTTGAATGACCAACCTGGTCCTGTCCCACCGATGTTTTGCTGTTGTTTCGCAAGGAGTCTTACTGTCCATGCATATGTCAGCAGCATCACGCCCAGTGGGATATAAAAGCAAATTATACTGCCAATTAACTTATAGAGAGGATCAGGAATCTGGCAGGCTCCGTCTACTAGCACCGAATCGTCCTAGAACAGAAATAACGAAATTTATTGATTAATACAGTAGTGCCTTAATAAATGTTGCGATAATATTTCTTCACATTGTTAGATTCAAGTATTGTTTATCCTTGAGAACAATTTGAAATATCGCCATACGGCAATGTGTTATTTTTAGCAATAGACGTAGGTATTCTGTAGTCATCAAATTTAACATCGACGCGAATCTGTCGGAAAAATATATTATTTTGGTACATAATAGTATAGAAATATCAAATAAATGTTAAAAATGAGAAGATATTGAAGCAACTACTGTCCACCTAGAGAAGTCAAAGTAGGATCACGTTCTTTTACATATTCTAGCACTCCAGAACAATGTCCCAGCGTAGTGTCACTATTAGCTGAAAGTTACAATCCTCATGTTCGATACGGAGCGGCAATGGCACTAGGCATCGCTTGTGCAGGCACTGGTTTGAAAGAAGCCATCGCCTTACTGGACCCGATGACTAATGACCCAGTGAATTTTGTCAGGCAGGGCGCACTGATCGCCTCCGCCATGATTTTGATCCAGCAAACAGAATCTACGTGTCCTCGTGTTAAAGACTTCAGAGCATTGTACGCTAAGGTCGTTGTAGACAAGCACGAAGATGTGATGGCCAAATTTGGAGCTATTCTAGCGCAAGGAATTATTGACGCTGGTGAGACGTTAAAAAGATTCGAGTATTGATAATCTTTTGCGATCATGAAAGAAATAATATAAAAACTCCGAAGCATCTGCAGATTAATACAAACAAACTTCTGCGGTTTTTAGGCGGTCGCAACGTTACTGTGTCATTGCAATCGCGGACCGGACATACAAACATGTTAGCAGTGGTTGGTGCCCTGGTGTTTACCCAATACTGGTATTGGTTTCCACTGGCGCACTGTCTAGCTCTGGCGTTTACACCTACGTGCTTGATCGCCCTGAATGCTCAGCTGAAGATGCCCAAGTTGGAGATCAGGTCAAATGTCAGGCCGAGCGTATACGCTTATCCTGCGCCACTCGAAGAGAAAAAAAGGGAAGAACGGGAGAAAGCAACTATTGCTATCCTCAGTTTAGCCGCTCGTGCCAGAAGGCGCGAGTCCGAGAGGAAGGCTAGGGATTTGCAAGAGAAGATGGAAGTGGTAAGTTTTGTAAAACATATCAAAATGTTTTGTTGTAGGTTTGTCTAGATCTAAGTAAATTAAACTTTAAGAGAAAAATAGCATAAATAACTACAAAAATTTTGAAATTTATGCATATATCACAAAAAGAAATATAGCAAGGAATCGCTCATGTACCGGTTTTGTTTGAGCGTATGTCAGTGACTTTATTTTTACAACAAAAAAAGAATTCGATTTTTTTATGTCAAACAACCAAACTACCTAGTTTTATCTCGTTCACGCTTAATGCGTTTTTTTCCGTACAGTTGAAACTTGTCTCTTTAAAAAATTAGTCTACTATTCTCGTATATGTCGATTAACATTTTCGAATCGGCGACATATAAGCGGTCTTACTTCTGTGTATTATAGATACAAAAATTTTCTTTTTTAAAATAATTATTTGTGTTATTTTTCTTGTACGCTGTGTATTTTACTGTACGCTGTGTGGCTGTTCTTTTTTGTCCTGGTAAATTCGTAAAATAAATCATATAATATTTTTTGATCATAAGATTTTCCAGAAATTTTGACGTATTGAGAAATAATGTTAGAAAATAGTGAAATATTTAATGTATTTTGTATATGTAACTTTGAACATAGTATGTGTAAATCCTTACATACTTTTGTACATTTTTATATAATTTTATTTTGTGTATATGTTGCGTATACTATCATATATGTCGTAAATTTAAGTATGTTACTATCTTATATAAAAAATGAATGACAGATTTTCTCTCTCTCTCTCTCTCACACACACACACACTAGAAAGTTTAATTCCAACAAGTAAAACTGTCCTTTGCATCTTTCTCGTCAAATAACTAAATTCTTTTCCAAAATACATCAGTAATCTACCCGAAGGATTTTCCATATCCTGGATCTTTGTGGTAAATGTATGACATATATGCAACAAAAAAACGCTATATGAAAAGAACACGCTAATATAGATTGCAGATTTAGCAAAATCAAATCCCCGCAGGGTACGCTACTTATACTGCAAACTTATACTGCGTAGAAGAAGCAAATCTAACGCAAAATTGCAGGATCCTCCTTCGGAGACGAAGGAGCTTCAAGAAGTAAAGGAAGCTGTAGCATCTCCAAAGGAAAAGGATGACAAGAAAGTTACTGAGAAAGAAGTCAAAGAATCTAAAGAGAAAATCGAAAAGAAAGGAGGCAAAGATGACGAGAAGGAGAAGAAGGAATCCGAACCGAGTTTTGAAATTCTTCAGAATCCTGCGCGGGTATTGCGTCAGCAGTTGAAGGTTATTCAGCTGGTTGAGAGCAGCCATTATGTTCCCGTCAAGGACATTCAGATCGGTGGCATTGTTATGGTCAAGCACATACAGACCGATACCGAAGAGGAACTTGTTGAGCCTGTCGCTGGTGAGTAATCGAACATAGATTTGATTCCTTTTTATACTTTTTACAAGAATAAGACTTTTCAGAAAAAATCAATTTTTAAAATTAAAGTTTTAAGACAAAAATTAGCAAGTGTACATCCAAACTTATCTAAATCAAACTGTTTTAACTGTTTTAATCATTTTGTTTATGATTATGTATTGAATAAATCATTGTCTGTGTGTAGACAGTTGATATAATTCATGTGGGTGTGTAGAGAATTTTCTTAATAATATATTAATAACGCAATACTTTTCTAACAATACAAAACAGTTGTTTTTAATAGTTTATTTTTTTAAATTTTTTTTTTTTTTTTTTAATGTATTAAATTACAGTAAAATGTTTTAAGGATAAATTATTAGAATCAGAGTCGAAGCTTGACTAACGAAATGAATATACTTTTGATACACACATACAGTATGAAATGTGTATACTTTTGATTTCAGCTTTTGGACCAAAACCAGAGGAAGAGAAGGAAGCTGATCCGCCTGAGCCCTTTGAATATAGTGAAGATTAAGAATCAGAAGCATGAGTTATTCTATTATCCCACTTTGTCATACGTCATTGCGATATATAATCGCAATATGCCCTCGCTGGTTTCTTGTTAATATTTCACATGTTTTTTTACTGTTTATCATAAATTTCATCTTGCGTGTCTATCTAATCAGCGGAACACTGCGAGCTTGAATAAAGCAATTGCGTCACAGCCACTCGTGTTGTCTATCGCTCAACCTTGTAATTCTCAAATTAGATTGTTAAACAAAGAGTCAAGAGAGAATATAACTTAATAAGTAGCTTTGTAAAAATCTTTATAAGATAACGCATATATACATATATGTGTGTGTGTGTGTATATATATATATACAGACACACACATACATACATACATATATACATATATATATATGTATGTATGTATATACTTTTTCTACTTTTACTTTAGTTTTATTAAAAAAACCTTCTTGTGTTAATTTTTAAAAGAAAACAAGAAAGATATTTTAATATGTTGTACGTTAATTATCTTAATTTATTGACTGTTTTATGTATGTAAATTATTTTCTCTGCAAAATTATAAATATTAATATAAATAATATGCACATTATATATTAATAGTATTATATATAGTTACAATTATTAGTTTTAATATTATTAAATATTAATAGTACAATATATTAATATAATTGGTTTATTTCAGTTTTTATATTTATAATTTCATCAAAATTATAAAGATGCTTAAAACTAAAAATATTGATTATTTCTGTCAGATATCTTGTTGATTTGATAATTCTTTATATGTAATTATATTTATTAATTATTTCGCGACTCTTGCATACACAGAAACACTAATCTTTTATCATGTCTGTTCAAACGCTTCATTCCGGAAACTAGTGAAAAGCTTACGCAATATATTCGATAATTCACCGTGTTTGATGTGGTTTGTTGACATAAATTTTCCTTGAGAGATGTTTCCGTCTTCAGTTTCCGTTGTTTTTATGTAGCTCGTATTCTGATTTTCTGGTGGTCAGTAATGTTTGAACGTGATCATAATACTGCAAACGAAGAAGATGGACATTCTCTTGTAGCAAGATTGCGACCGACGTCGCACGTGTTCGTGTAAATTCCACTGTGACGTTAGTCAATATATAATGATCAACGTGACGTGTAGACTTGATGAAAAACGTGGAAAAGATATCAATATATTTCTTAATTCTTTACAGTAAAATTTAAAATGTTAAGAAGACATTTCCAACACATTAATAACTTGAGAAAAAATCTATCAGGATGAATTTTATATTCTTATATAAATTTATACAACGCGGTGTACAACAATTAAAATGGAATAATTTCAAAACGTTAAGAAATGTAAAATATACTCTTGTGTTACGACTAGCACGGAATATTTTTGTCTCTTTCAGAATATCACGGATAATATCGTGGACAAACTACGTTGAAGATGGACGGAAGTTTGAATGAACCATGTGTCGGCCGTGAAATTTGGATCAATATCTAAGGTAAGGCAACGCGGCGGTAAATGGTGCTGCAAAGTTGTCGAAACTTTATGCTCGTCAATGCGCTGTTCTGCGGTGCGTACTCCTTTCTCTCTCTCTTTCTTGCATGAAAGTACGAAAGTAGTTTGCGCATTTGCAAAAGCAGTTTGCAAGCCGTAGTAGCTTCTACAACGAGCACGCTTGAAGTAAGAAAATAACCTTTTAGGTGTACACAGTAAAACCTATGCAGATAGTTTCCGAGAAATTTACAACTATGCTTATATTTGCGGAAAATTGAAGATGATGCATGTAATTACTTTGTTGGAACATCTTTAGTTAGTCCGACAGCATGTTACTTTGTATTTTGGCTTAAACACCATCATATTTAAAAAATACAAAACGTAAAAGAATATAGAAAAGCGAAAAATATACATATACAACAATAAGAATTAAACCTTGAAAAAATTTTGCGTATAAAACATAGCAAAAAATTTTATATAAATTTAACTTTAAAATGATTACATTAAATAAACTATAATCACTATATTCACGTAAAAATTTTTGTGTAATTTTTCGGACTGCATGTTGTAAACTTACTGTAATTTTTACAGTGAAATCTGACATGATCTTCGGAACAAATGTTGAATAAACGCAACAGAACGTCGCTTACGTCGCGCGACAAAAATTTACATGACCGAGTTTTGAAGCAGCTAAAACAACTGTTTTATAATATAATGTCGCATCATTTCGTGCGCTAATTTCGTTTGTGGCTTGGAAAATATCGTGGTTGCTTTATTTGGCATGAAACCGAATGAGAAACTGCGCCATGCGTGATGCAGTCCCAATATAAATCCACTTAGAATCGTGCATTCTGCAATGATCGATGAGCGACAGCTTCTTGTGAGTAGCAATAAATTTTCGTTATCGAGATTTGCTTCTAACTTCGCTTATAAGAGAGACTTTGCAGGGCAAAGCCGTGCAATCTTTTAAACGTTATAAGATAATTTCTTTGAGCGAAATATGTAGCAAGAAAGTGATACGGTCGTAAAAATAGAGATGTATGGATTTTTTAACAATAATATATAACTGTCTTTCAGAAATTGTGTATTTGTACATTTTCAATACAATTAAAATAAAAAAATAAAATATTATTTAAATATATTTAGAGATATGAAAGCCTACCTTTGAATACATTAAGCTCAAGGGCAAGCTGATTGCGATGCTGAGGAACCATACAAAGCTGATCTTCAAAGTAACTCGTTTCTTGGTCTTATTGCGTCCGAACTTCATCGGATAGCGCAGACTTAGGTAACGATCCACGCTGATGGTGCACAAGTGCATTATACTTGCGGTGCAGAAGAGCACATCGAGACAAATCCAGGCAAGACAACAAACTGGCGACAACGGAAAATATCCTGCAAAACATAAGACAGAAGGAATGAATCATACTCTACGCGCTTACTCGGAATGCTACTAATTAAACTTTGGCTTTTTATTAACAGAATGTATCTTGGTTTTCAGATAAATTTCAATTATTTTGACATTTTTGTCCTTGTTTCATTTGAGTTTGCAATAACAACATTACTCTGTATTTTATCCAGATTTTAATTTATACACACACACACACACACACACACACATATATATATATATAATTACAGAGAATGGATGTAATTATTTCAAAAATTAACACTAACATACATAAAAAATTATTTAATGCAGTCGTAAAAAATTAAAGATTTTACTTCTAATTTTTTACGACTGCATTAAATAACTTTTAATGTATTTTGTGATTATTTAAAAGGATATATTGTACACAATATAAATATATAGCATTTTATAATATTTCAGTTTTTATTCGTATGTATAATTTTCTTTCAATAATAATGTGAAATGTTATATAAGCAGTCTGTATATATTTTCTATATATAGTTTATATACATTATAATATACAAAGTGCTCCAGAATGATTTATAGAGAAGCTTTCCAAATCATCTTTTCTTTAAAAAGAAGAAACAATTGTTATTAATTTAATAAACAGAACTTTCCTGTCTGTCATGTCCTGAGATACTCTTTTACTCTACTGTTACTCTAGGTTAGACACTTTATTCAACTTGATTTTTACTTTATTATCAAGAAACATCTAAAAAGTTTGTTCCAACATGCTGAGACTCGAAAATGTAAAAATATTGAAATAGTAACGTAGAAAACTCTAAATTGAAAACTTGTTTTCTCGTGTTATGTATATTCTTCGAGAAAAACTTGGAAAACATTTGTAATCACAATAAGTTTCTCTTTGAATTACTCACTTTATAGTCTTATTAAACTTTCAAAGTTTATTAACGTTTCAAAAGATCCGTTAGGTATCTTTTTAATCTGATTCGGATGTAGGTAAGATTATCTATGATGTAGTTAAGAGTCATCGTGTCTCTTAACTTTTATATTAGCGAAAATAGCAGTGCATCCGGGATTTGCAGGACTTGGGAATTTAATAATTACATTCGTTGCAATACCGCGCTTAAAAAAAAAGCTTAGTGATTATCGTTAGTGATTATCGAATCATCGAATTAATGTGTTTTTCTTGTTCTTTTCTTGTGACTTTGATCGGAATAATGTTCTATTCTGAGGAAGCAAACAAAAATGTCTAGAACGCAGAGCTCTTTTGGAACAAAACGACAGATACAAAGCGTTAAGGAATTTAACACAATTCCTGTCAAACACAATTACTGTTTCGTGCGCGCCACGTTTCGCAGGAGCGAAACTGCATATTCACGTACGTCACTGGATTATCCGTTGTATATATACACCAACGAGCATTTCGCTGTGTTATTAATGCATTCACCGTATCCGTACTCCTTGACTGAAGCCGCTTGCGAGCCCGTCGCTTCTCCTGAAGATTTGCATGCGTAGTTTACATGAAGAATGATTCCTTCTTTATAATTCATGTACTATTGTTATCACTATTGTTTTATATTTTTTATTTGTCTTATATATATGCGTACGTATTTTATGATATCTAAATCTTGCATCTTTTTCTTTATTAAAAATGCGCTTCGTGACACACGTGAAAAGTTGCACACTTAATAACGTTGTTACAATTAATTTGATAAATCATCTAATAATTTTGTTTTGAGTCTAATTGCTTTATTTTTTTTGTTTTTATTACAAGCTTCTACTTTTTTTAGAGAGAAGAGTAAACATATACACGTGTATCAAAAGATAGCCGAAATTTCTTATAATATTTTATATCTTTTTTCTTAAAAAAAGCAAAAGCACAAAAAACTCTTTCACTTTCTTTTAAACCTATAAAATACTGAATACACGCATTTCAATCTATGTGATGGTGATAGAAATCGATTCGAAAGTTCAAAGTAGAATAGGAGCGGGAATTAATTTGAAGGATCACGAGACGTGTGAGAGTTTGTAGAGAGAGAGAGAGAGAAAGAGAGAAAAAAGAAGAGACTCGAGCTATACATATATATTGAGATGTAATTCAATGATTCCGAAAAACAATTCAGACAATATTCGATCAAATTCCGATATAAACAAAGAAAAATATTCGTTTCGTCATTATTGATTGCCGACTCTACTTGCACTTTATGGTCAATTTGTTAGTCTGTGCACGTAATTTTTTTGTTGCCCTTGTGTGTTTATTCGTGTATTTTGTACTGTTCTCGTTTATACCGTCGAAATATCTATGGATAGCCATGCTCGCCACGCAGCTGTCCAACTCGCGAGATATTTGTCCCGGACCGATCCAGAACACGTTATTTCCTATCCGAAATGTCCGGCCAGAGGTAGGCGGCGTCATAAATCACCGATCACTTTGTTCCGTTGAGCGCGAGAATATCGTGCCAGGTACTAGTATGCGGTACGTGGGTTAATACTTCTTTTTTTTTCCATCCATCATGTGCCACTGTTCGCCGGTCGCAATTAACTTTTTTTTTCGAAGCTTTTATTATTAGAAAAGCGAGTTCGATGTCTAATATAGGTTTGTGTATAACGTACATTATTAATATTCTAGTCTACGCGTTCAATTATAAATTTGCAAAACGAATTTTGCAACGTGCAAAACAAATTCTGTATGCAAAATCTGAGTAAATATTGTTAACGTTAATGATTATATTGAACAACAAAATTGTTGTTAAAAATCGTTTTATATATAATATTTATATAATAAAAAGAGATAGACATAAATACGCGCGCATTTTCGCGTCTATTTATTTTGTCTATATATATATATATATATATATATATATATATATATATATATGTGTATGTGTGTGTGTGTGTGTGTGTGTGT
>QVOA01015700.1:0-14051 GCA_014825685.1 Pseudomyrmex cubaensis
TTTTTTTTGATCAAAATCAGGCCATAATACATCAAGAAAACATAATTCCGCATAGGCAGATTGCCATAAGAGAAAATTAGATAAACGTCTCTCACCACTTGTTCTTACAATAATATCCGGATCAGGAATATCATGCGTTCTTAAAGCGGCTTGAAAAACATTCTCACTAATCTCATCGCTCTTTAAATCACCTGCTAAAACTTTCTCAATAAGCCTATGAGTTGCCTCTAATATTTCTGCCCTTCCTCCGTAAGAAAGTGCCAAAAGAAGCGTTAATTTATCATTATGGGCTGTTTTTTCTTCTGCAGATTCTAACTCACGCGAGAGTATCGGACCAAAACGCTCAGGTTCACCAATAATGCGCAATCTAACACCCATTTGATGCAATTCATCAAGCTTATGACGCACATAGAAACGCAAAAGAGAGATAAGATGCCCTACCTCCTCTTTTGGTCGCTTCCAATTTTCAGAAGAAAATGCATAAAGCGTCAGATAAGGGATATTATTGTCAATTGCAGCTTTAACACAACGTTGTACTGCTTCTCCCCCTTCTTTATGGCCCTGAGAGATAGAACATTTGTTTCTTTTTGCCCAGCGACCATTCCCATCCATAATTAATGCGATATGACGCGGAAGGACATCTACGCATTTTTCCGATGGGTCAGAAGGAAAAGAAGACAAGACATAATCCTCTATTAAACCTGCTTAATATCGCGCTCTTTATCAGAAAGAAGCGTATCAACACGTCCTACATAATCATCTGTTAATTTTTGGATAGCATCTCCCCAAACTTTAAGCTCATCTTGGCTAATGTCACTTTTTTTCTCAAGAGATTTAGCTGTATCCATACCATCACGGCGCACACCACGCACTGCAATTCTTGCACCTTCAGCATAGCGTGCCGCTGCTTTTGCTAATTCAATGCGGCGTTCTTCTGTCAATTGAGGAAGTGGCACACGAATCGTTTGCCCTTCTGATGCAGGATTTAAGCCAAGCCCACAATCACGAATAGCTTTTTCAACAGAAGAAACAACGCCACGATCCCACACAGAAACAACCAACATCCGTGCTTCAGGTACTGTAATTGATCCTACTTGCGTTAAAGGAACTTCTGACCCATAAGCCTCAACGCGAACAGGCTCAAGCAATGCAGGACTTGCGCGACCAGAACGCAAACCAGAAAAATCACGGCGAAGATTTTCTAAGGCACCTTCCATACGGCGCTTTAAATCATCAAGTAACGTATTTAAATCCAAAGTCATAAGAACTTCCTTATATAAAAGGTAAGAAATTAAAATTATTCTTTTGCTTCTATGATGCGCGTAAACGCACCTTCACCACGAATAACAGAAGAAAAAGACCCAGAAGAATGAATATTAAAAACAATAATTGGAAGATGATTTTCACGCGCCAAGCTAATAGCTGTTGCATCCATCACTTGAAGATTTTGCGAAAGAACATCCATATAGGTCAATTCATCGTAACGTACTGCTTCAGGATGGCGGCGCGGATCAGCATTATAAACACCATCAACTTGGGTGCCTTTAAAGAGCGCATCACATTCCATTTCATTTGCACGAAGTGCCGCAGCAGTATCTGTTGTAAAAAATGGATTCCCAGTACCTGCTGCAAAAATCACAACACGCCCTTTTTCCATATGACGAACAGCACGCCTGCGAATATAAGATTCCGCAATAGAGGCCATCTGTATCGCTGTCATAACCCTTGTTTCAACTTGACGGCGCTCTAAAGCATTTTGCAACATAAGCGCATTAATCACCGTGGCCAACATACCAGCATAATCACCTTGGGCACGATCCATACCTTTAGCAGCTGCTGCAAGTCCGCGAAAAATATTTCCTCCACCAACAACAAGACATACTTGCACACCACTGGCAGCAACATTGGCAATATCTGCGGCAACCATATCGACCATTTCTGGATCAACACCAGAAGTACCTTTCCCCATCAAAGCTTCACCAGAAACTTTAAGAAGAACTCTTTTATATGAGGTTTTTTGGAATGATGTCATGCTGCTCATCTCATCTTGGCTTTCGAAAACAAATTAGAACGATGATTTCTATTCTTTCATACAGAGAGAGACAGATTGCAACAACCCTCTACCTCACTAAAACAGCTCTGAAGAAAAATTAATTAACTATGATCTTCCAATCCAAGCGCACGTAAGCGCGCTGTTTCCTCATCCCAACCAGCACGTTCCTTTACATTAAGAAAAAGATGACATGGGCAGCCAAGCAGAGATTCCAGTTGTGTTCTTGCCTTTGTGCCAATTTCACGAATACGCTTACCTTTCTCGCCAATTAAAATCGCCTTATGACCAGAGCGCGATACATAAATCGTCACTTCAATACGAACAGAACCATCAGAACGCTCTTTGAAACTCTCTGTCTCAACAGTTGCCTGATAAGGGATTTCTTCATGTGTTTGAAGAAAAACCTGCTCCCTCACAAGTTCTGCTGCTAAAAGCCTATCTGGAATATCTGTCAAATCATCTTCAGGATATAAATAAGGCCCTAGAGGAAGATTTTGAGCTAATTTTTCAACAAATGCCTCAACACCATCACCACAACGTGCACTTAACATAAAAATATGTTCTGCAGGCACAATCTCACCTATTTCCTTCATCATAGGAAGAAGCTGTTCTGCCGTGAGTAGATCTGTTTTATTGACAACAACCCATACACGCCTTTTCGATTCAGCAATGCGCCCCGCAATCTCACGCACATCATCTTGCAAGCCGCGCCGCCCATCAATAAGAAAAACAGTTAAATCAGCATCCTGAGCACCGCTCCAAGCTGCATTCACCATCGCGCGATCTAGCCGTCTCTTTGGTTTAAAAATCCCAGGAAGATCAACAAAAATAATTTGGGTACTGGCACGCATTACCAGCCCTAATGTTCTAAATCTTGTTGTCTGTGCTTTGGGGCTTACAATTGATAATTTTGCCCCCGTAATACGATTAAGTAACGTTGATTTACCTGCATTTGGCGCGCCAACCAATGCAACGAATCCACATCGTGCTTCTTGATGAGTCATGATTTGCTTTCCATACCTAATTTATTCAATAAATCCACTGCTGCAGCACTCTCTGCAAGCCTTTTACTTCCTGCCTGACCCATACCAATTTTCCCTAATGCCGAAACTTCAACACAAAAAATCGGTGCATGTGAGGGGCCTTCTGACGAAACAAGCTGATAAGATGGCAAGGTTTTTTTACGACTAAGCAAAAATTCCTGTAAAATTGTTTTTGGTTCTTTATGAGGTGTTCCCGCATTTTCAATACGCTTACCCCATAATGTCCTCACAACATGACGTGCAGGCTCTAAGCCTGAATCTAAATAAAGGGCCCCAAGCAACGCTTCCATCGCATCTGCATTCACACTCGCAAGCCCACGAATACCTGCATTTTCCTCATGTACTGCAATATGCAACGCATCTGAAAGCGCAATCTTCTCGGCAATATCAGCAAGAACAGGCCGCGAAACAAGATGGGCGTGCCTAGCCCCTAAAGCACCTTCTTGCTCCTCAGGATAACGCTCATAAAGCCATTCGGCCATTAATAACCCAAGAACGCGATCTCCTACAAATTCTAGCCGCTCATTAGAGCCTTTACCTTTAACAACAGCTCTTTTTTGACGACCATTACGGCGCGACAATGCAGAACGATGCGTTAAGGCTTCCTTCAAAAGTTCTGGTCTTCTAAAATGATGACCAATAAGATCTTGGATAGCCTCTAGCGCTTCTTCATGAATAGACATTAGGAGATCCAATGCAAAATGCGATTCCAACGCACTTCAGTCGGCCAATACCAAAATTCCCAAACTGGATGACGCCAATCAATAGAAAATAATATAATATGCGCTTGTCCGACCAAATTTTCAAAAGGAACAAATCCCAGATCGCGAGAACTTTCTTTTAAATAATCATTCCCAGCAGGAGCTGCGCATTTTCCTGTTTCTCGCCCACCATGGAAACGACTATCAGAACTATCATCACGATCATCGCCCATCGCAAAAAAGCATCCTTGAGGAACGATATACTCACCCGTATTATTAGGAAGATTATCATCTTGCAATTTTAAAATCTCATGACGAACATGCCCTGATACATCTCGAGGAACATCCTCTTGATAACGCGTTCCAGATAATAAACGCCCCATCTCATCACGCACTTCATAATGACCTAAAGAAGAGCGTACAAGCTCATGACCATTAATAAAGAGTTTTCCAGAAATCATACGAATATGATCACCTGGTAGGCCAACAATACGCTTAATATAATCAATAGATGTATCTTGTGTATAACGAAAAACCGCAACATCACCACGCTGAGGCATTCTTTCTAAAATACGACCAGACCATAATGGATAGCTAAAGGGAAAAGAATATCGTGAATATCCATAACTAAATTTCGTAACACCAACATAATCACCAATTTGCAAAGTTGGTATCATCGAACCAGATGGAATTTTAAAAGGTTCAAAAATAAAGCTTCTTATTGCAAAAACAATAATAAAAAGAACAATAAGCTGCTTGAGAAAATCTAGAAGACTTTCTTCATTCCCATTTTGATTATTCTGTTTTTTATCTGTATCTTTATTATCTTCTATCGTCATCTCAACATTATCTTTTCTAAATTATCGTCTCTAAGCTAAATAAGTTTGAATTAAAACTTGCGCTATAGCAAAAGGCGGATCATCGCTAAGACTTACCAAAATTTCTGCCCTTTGACCAAAAGGTATCTTTTTTTCTAAAATATCCTGCACACCGCCATATAATTTTATACTTGGTGCACCAATTTCATTATGCACAATATGTATATCACGAAAAAACACACCTTCTATAAAACCCGTCCCCAGTGCTTTAACACAGGCTTCTTTTGCTGCCCAACGTTTAGCATAGCCGCCTAAGCGTGCATCCCCCTTAAAACGTTCAACATATCGACATTCTTCATCTGTAAAAATACGCTTTAAAAAATTCTCACCATGACGCGATAAAACGCCTTCAATACGAGAAATCATACAAATATCAATGCCAATCCCTAATATCATGCCCCTATCCTTTTGCGCGCTCAACCTGCAAAACACCTTGAGCCCCACGGAAAAAGGCTAAAATTGTCATTAAATGCTGACGCGTTTTTACCTCCAAATCGACTAAAATTTCCATAAAATCTCTTTGGCGATTAATAATACGCAAATTCATCACACTTGCATCATGCCGCGTTGCTAGATTTGTTAAAGACGCTAAAATCGCTGGATCATTACCTGCGACAACTGAAAGACGCGCCATATAACGCGGCATATCCTTATCATTAACGCCCTCATCAAAATCGGTAACCCAATCAACTTCTAAAAAACGTTCAGGCGTTTCAGCAAAAGCACTTAGATTCTGACATCCTTGCGCATGGACATTCACACCACGACCTTGTGAAATAATACCAACAATCCGATCGCCTGGCAAAGGACGGCAACATCCTGCAAAATTAACCTCTATACCACGCCCAACTCCTTTTAAAATATGCCCTTCATATCCTCCCATTTTAAGGGGGGTTTTTTGCTCTAAACGTTCTTCTAAACTTGGAGAGAGCCCGGGGATAATACGCGGCGCACGCCCACGCCTGCAAAGATCTGGATAAGCGGCCCCAACCACATCGCGCGCACTCACTTGCCCCCCACCAACAGAGGCATAAAGATCTTGTAAGGAGCTTTGTTTTAAATGCTCCAATATAGATTCTAAAATCTTTTCAGAACCATCAAGCCCTTCTTGACGGAAAGCCCGTGCCAAAACGACCCGCCCATTATCAATATTAACTTGCTTTTGCTGTAACGCAACAAAACGGCGAATACGTGCACGCGCTTTGCCAGTCACAACAAAACGTTCCCACGATGGTGAAGGCACTCCACCACGTGCGGTCATAATCTCTACTTGATCACCATTTTCTAGTACATGCCGCAACTGAACAAGGCGACCATTAACCTTGGCACCAACACAACCATCACCAACCTGACTATGCACAGCATAAGCAAAATCAACAGGTGTCGCACCTCGTGGCAAAGAAATTAATTGCCCCTTTGGCGTAAAACAAAAAACCTGATCTTGATAAAGTTCTAATTTTGTATTTTCTAAAAATTCATCAGGCTCTTGGCTATCTTCTAAAATTTCAAGAAGATCCTGAACCCAGCGTAATTTCCTTGTATAAGCGCCAAATGTTTCCGATAAAATTGCAGCTTCCTGCTCTTCTGGCGTAACACGCTCTTTATATCCCCAATGAGCTGCAACGCCATTTTCTGCTAAATTATGCATCTCACTCGTACGAATTTGCACTTCAATCTTTTGGCTTCGCGGCTGACATAACGTAACACCTGTATGAAGCGATTGATAACCATTTGCTTTCGGTGTTGAAATATAATCTTTAAAACGCCCAGCAATCATAGGATAAGCTGCATGCACAGCCCCTAAAGACGCATAACAAGCTTCACGTGTTGGCACAATAATACGGAAGGCCATAATATCTGAGAGTTGTTCAAAAGCGACATTACGCCTCTTCATTTTCTCCCAAATAGAATAAGGTGATTTCTCCCTTCCTGTAACCTCAACATCTTCAACCCCTGCTTTTTTGCAAAGTCCTAAAAGCTCTCCTCTAATCTGTTCAATCATGTCAGCACCTTGCCCACGCAAATAATTTAAGCGGGCTCTGATACTTGCATCTGCTTCTGGTTCTAAATTAACAAAAGAAATATTTTGCAATTCTGTTTTTACGCGATCCATGCCGATACGCTCGGCTAGAGGGGCATAAATATCTAATGTTTCTCGTGCGATACGCTGTCTTCTATCTAAACGTTGGACATAATGGAGTGTCCGCATATTATGCAAACGATCTGCCAATTTTACAATCAAAACGCGAATATCACGCGACATTGCCAATACAAGTTTACGAAAATTTTCAGCCTGTTTTGTACGATCTGATTGAATTTCTAAGCGTGTAAGCTTTGTAACCCCATCAACTATTGAGGCAACATCACCACCAAAACGACTCTCTAAAAGAGAGAGGGAAATTTTTGTATCTTCAACCGTATCATGTAAAAAACCAACCATGATCGAGGTTGCATCCATCCTAAAGCCTGCAAGAATATTCGCGACAGCAATTGGATGGGTGATATAAGCATCACCATTATCACGACATTGCCCCTCATGGGCTTCGGCAGAAAGAATATAAGCTTCTTCTATCTTTTTTAAATCTGCATGAGGATCATAGCTATGAATGCGCTCAAGCAAACTTCCTATACGTGGATAAAATCTTGCACGTTCCCCAAGATTTTTTTCATTATTTTCTGCTAATAAATCCGCATTTTGAGGCTGAATTGGCATATCTATGCCTAGATTTTCCTCTCCATTCTTTTCAAGGAGAGAGGGCAAGACAGAACTCTTCATAACAGCCTCTTGCGAAAAAATCAGAGGGGGTTACCTCTTCTCACCATCTATAAGGGACGTCTTAACGACGCCCATCATCATCAGATGACATATGAGATGCTTCTTCTTCTGCTGAAACATCTTGTAAGCCAAAAATATTTTGATCCGTTGGAATAAGATCCAAAACCTCTTCATCAGCAGGCTCAATCTCTGGTTCATGCCCCATAGAGCGCACAATAACCTGACGAACAGCCTCTAAATCAACATGATCTTCGGCAATTTCTCTAAGAGCAACGACCGTATTCTTATCACTATCACGTTCTACTTTTAGCTCTTCGCCACGAGAGAGACCACGGGCACGTTGTGCCGCCAAGAGAACCAAATCAAAGCGATTTGGAACTTTTTCGATACAATCTTCGACTGTCACACGCGCCATAGAGACTGTTTCCTCATTATATAAATCCACTATGTACTTATCATATAAAATAATATCTTCAGCACATACACTATTTTGTTCACCTCTCTAACACACTCACGCTCTTACTGCAATAAATTAAGCACCATCGCCGCGCTGAAAAAATATTTTATTTTTTGATGCAGCTTAAGATAATCTTCACAACGTTACGATAAAATAATATCATGCGCTATGATAAACTCCTAAATATCGAAGCAGAACAGTCTCTTTCGCCCTTTCATAAGCCAGGATTTTCGCATGCACCTATTTTAATTATTTCGCTCTCTTCTCAGCATGTAAAAGATTTTCTGACCCAACATATTCTCTCTT
Organism: Pseudomyrmex cubaensis; assembly: GCA_014825685.1. Taxonomy (NCBI): domain Eukaryota; kingdom Metazoa; phylum Arthropoda; class Insecta; order Hymenoptera; family Formicidae; genus Pseudomyrmex; species Pseudomyrmex cubaensis. The sequence goes on from QVOA01015700.1 coordinate 8,215, forward strand.
CTGAAGGATTCACCTTAGCTGTTCAAAAGAAAGATACAGATAATAATCCTTTTGCATATCGCTTTAGCAATATCACCTCTCTTGCAGGATCTGAAAATTTACACTTCCCAACATTATCACAAACAGAAAAATCTGTGCTTTATTTACGTAATGAAATTGCACAAATGCCCAATTTAAAAGCCATCATTACCCTTGGTATTACAGCCCATCACGCAACATTAAACGCCTATCATCTCCCAATTGCTCATATGGGTCATTTACCAGGAATATTACAAACACTTCCCGATGGGATGCTGCTAACACATGCACGCCATATTCCTGAAAATTTTATCAAACATAAAACCCATCTTCCAGAGCGGCTTAAACCTCTTCGGCAAGTCCTTGCAATTTTACGTACAAAATTAAAATAAGCCCTTAAATACGGCTTATTTTCCTCCTTGCTTGCTTCCACCAAATAGGTATTCGGACAAAAATGAGCAATAAAGCGATACTATCATAAAATAGTGAAACATCTTCCCATAATTTAAATGAGAGATAAAAATGTATCGCCCCCAAACAAAGCGCTGGGAAAACTAATAAATGTAATTTTTTCCATTTTTTTCCTAAAAAACGCATTGAAAAACTATTTGATGTTACCGCTAAAGGAATAAGAAGAATAAATGCAACAAGCCCTAAAATCATAAAAGGATAATGCACAATATGCTGAACTAAAGATGCAAAATTAAACCCTGCTTCTAGCCCAAAATAAGCCAAAAAATGAAACCCCGCATAGAGAATACTTAATAACCCCATCAAGCGGCGATATTGTAAAAAATTAAGCCCTGTCTTTTGATAAAGCGGTGTAATAACTAAGCAAAGAATCAAAAAACGAAAAGCCCATAAGCCAAGGCTTCTTTCAAAAACATTAACAGGATCAGACCCAAGCTGCCCTTCCACACCCTCTATCAATAAATAGAGAGCGGGCGCAAGACCAATAATATAAAGAGAAAAACTCCAAAGAGATGAACGCCATGAGACTGATTTTTTCTTCACAGCTTTCTTCGTAGCCTTCTTCATAGCCTTCTTCACAAAGGATGACCTTTAAAAATTCTCATGTAAATCTAAGCCTTTATAAAGTGAGGCTACCTGTTCTTCATAGCCATTAAACAGCAAAGTCGGCTGGCGTTGTTGCCCAAAAAGACTATGGCTACCTATCACACGCTCTTCAGCTTGGCTCCATCTTGGATGATCAACATTTGGATTTACATTAGCATAAAATCCATATTCTTGCGGTGCAAGTTGATTCCAAGTGCAAGGCGGCTGCTCTTCTACTAAAGAAATACGGCGAATAGCTTTAATACCTTTAAATCCATATTTCCATGGCACAACAAGACGTAAAGGCGCGCCATTTGCAGCAGGCAATGCCTCACCATAAACACCTAAAGCCAAAAGCGTTAATGGATGCATCGCCTCATCAAGGCGTAATCCTTCACGATAAGGCCATGTTATCCCAGAAAAATCATCTTGCTGCCCAACCATTTCTTGAGGACGAACAATCGACTCAAAAGCAACATATTTGGCACGCGGATCTGGTTCCGCTTGCTCTAAAAGATGATGAAGCGCAATCCCATCCCATGGAATAACCATCGACCAGGCTTCTACACATCGCATTCTATAAATACGCTCTTCTATAAGAGGCGAATGCAGCAAATCTGCAACATTAATCTTTAGCAGTTTCTTTACCAATCCATCTATTTCCAATATCCATGGAAAAGGATGATACGAAGAAGAATTGTTTGATGGATCTTCTTTCCCTAAACCAAATTCATAAAAATTATTATAATGACTTACATCCTCTAAGGGCGTTTCTTTTGCATCCCCTGCCATATTGCTTTTTATTTTAGGATTTAAAAGCGTCTTCTCTTCAGAACGCGCCCCCGCTATCGATGATAAAGCACCAATACTTAGCGCGCTCGCTCCCAAACCCTTCATAATTTTGCGCCTAGAGAGAAAAAGCGCACGTGGCGTTATCTCTTTTGAAAGATGTGGATAACCATAAGGTGAGCGATAACGCGACATAAATTCTTTCTTTCAGCTCTCAATAAAATAAATGCTCTCCACTTCTTTAGATAGAGACCCAATATGATTATTCAAAGAGGAAAATAAAAAAATCATCTTGAAAACTTGACGAAACAGCATCTACTCCATAGCTAAAAGAAGTCAAAAGATTTATATCTTACTTTTTCTGCAACTAAATTTTTAAGAGGCATAATTATGGCTTTTGAACTTCCATCTCTTCCTTATGCTGCCAATGCACTTGCAGGCGCTGGTATGTGCCAAGAAACACTTGAGCTTCATCATGGCAAGCACCATCAAGCCTATGTAACAGCCCTTAACGGCTTTGCTGAAAGCAAGGCTGAAATTCGTGGAAAATCTCTAGAAGAAATTATTGCACTTTCTTATAAAAATGCAGATCTTGCTCCAGTCTTTAACAATGCTGGACAACATTGGAATCATATTTTCTTCTGGCAAAATCTTTCTCCTAAAGGTGGCGCAATTCCGACCACTCTTGAGAAAAAAATTATTGAAGATTTTGGCAGTGTAGAAAATTTCAAAACTGCTTTTAAGCAAGCAGCAACCTCTCAGTTTGGCTCTGGTTGGGCATGGCTTGTGCTTGACACAAATGGTACGCTAAAAGTCACAAAAACAGCAAATGGTTCCAATCCATTGGCAGAAAATCAAGGGCGTACCCTTCTTGGTCTTGATGTTTGGGAACATGCTTATTATCTTGATTTCCATAATCGCCGTCCAGATTATGTCAACAACTTCCTAAACCATCTTGCCAATTATGAACTTGCAGAATCTCTTCTAAAATCTGCCTAATCTTTGAAAAATAAATAAGACCTACCTATGATTTTATAGATGGGTCTTATTTTCCTTAATGCTAAAAAATTTTTTCACCCTTTAGCCAATTTTTTGCCATTTCTTCTCTTCGAAAAATAACCCTTACAGCATCATGGAGAAATAAAGAAGACGCTTGTAAATGACATTTCTCTTCATATAATTTTAATCTATGTTCTAAAATATACAAAAAAACCATATAATGATACACAGAATGCGCCTCTTCTCCGCGATATCCTTCAGGTGGAATTAAATCTTTTTCGCAATAATTACCTTTAAAACATTCCTGCAACTTAAGACTATAATAACCACGGCAAACAGGCGGGCGCGCCTCATAAATTGAACATATATTATCAACTAGAAATGGGCAAAATTGATAAGGTTCTTCTTTAGCAATCCGTCCTTCAATAAGCGTTTTTTTCTCTAAAGAAACATTATTAAGCCCTTCTAAAGCAACAAAACTCCAAAAAGGATTAATCTCTATTAAATTATGACAGCAATGCCCACAGCCTCTACTACATGCAAGCGCAGGTGCTGGGCGTATTTTTTCTAAATATAAAAATGTATCTTCGCAAAGAGAAAAAATTTTCTTCGATAATGTAATAATAGCGTCTTTTTCTTTTAATAAAGGCAGAGAGACCTCTAAAAGAGTTTCTAAAATTTTAATCTGCGCCTTTATATAATTTAAAGGAGATAATTGATGCAGATCTTCTCCCATAAAATAACCTTTTCTTATTCACAAAATCAAAAAACTCTAAATTCTAAGCGCCATTAATTAAATATAATAATTAATATATTAATTAAATATAATAACGATATGAATTTAGAGTTATTTTTTACCTAAGACTTACCTAAGCAACTTACCCTTGAGCAACTTACCTAAAGGCCGTGTTACGCGTCATTTGCAGGCTTATCACGTGGTAAAATTGTGTTAATTGTGCTCCGAATAATCTTAACACGTACATTAGGGGCAATCTCAACCTCAACTTCTTGACTATCATCGCGCGCCTGTGTCACGACTGCAGCAATGCCACCAGAAGTGATAATCTTATCGCCACGGCGTAATTTAGATTGCTGCTCTTTAATTTCCTGCTGACGTTTTTGCTGTGGTCTAATGAGTAGAAAATAAAACACAACAAAAATAAGAATAATCGGTGCATATTGCATCGCTACAGAAAGAAAATTTCCACCACTTGCTGGCGATGACGCTGCTGCATAGGCTGTCGATACGAAAAAAGAGGTCATAATATCTTGCTATTCCATTTCAAAATAAAGCGAATTATAGAGAACAATATAGCCCCAATTTTTTCCGTCAAGACATCATTCACTTTTCTCCCTTATAAGATGGTTTTATAAGATAATTTTATAAGATAATTTGAAATGCTTGCTTTTTTAACTATTTTTCTTCTCTTTATGAGTTTCATAAGCTGTGCAAAAGCAGAAAATATAAAAATAACAACATGGAATATGGATTGGCTTACCCTCAAAAAAGAAGGCGATTTAGAACTTCCTCCTGATGTTCAAACACGCACAGAAAATGATTTTAACCTTCTCCATCACATCGCCACAAAAATCCAAAGCGATATTATTGCCTTGCAAGAAGTTGATGGCGAGGATGCTTTACAAAAAGTCTTTGATAAACATGATTATAATCTTATTTTAACCCATGATCCGATCGTACAAAATCTTGCTCTTGCTATAAAAAAGCGCTTTCACTTTAAAATTAATCCAGAATTAACAGATTTAAATCTTCAAACATCGCACACCCATCACCCATTACGAAGCGGGATTGATGTGACGGTCTCTGATGGCGATACAGAATTCCGTATTCTTGTTGTTCATCTTAAAACTGGATGTTGGGCCCGCCCTCTTAACGAAAGAAAACATTCCTGCCCTATTCTCTATCAACAATTTCATATTCTAGAAAATTGGATTTTAGCCAGAAAAGACGAACATATCCCTTATATCATCTTAGGTGATTTCAATCGGCGCCTCACCTTAAAAGACCCTCTTATGATCTCATTAGAGCAAGCAGACACTTTAAATTTAACAACATCAGGCTATAGTAGCCCTTGCCTAGGTGGCTCGCGCTTTATTGATCATATTCTCCTTGGTGGCACTGCCCAAAAATGGTTTATTCCCAATAGTCTTAGCGTTATGACTTTTAAAAATTTTCCAGATACTGCCCTACTTTCAGATCATTGCCCTGTCTCAATTATGCTTCATCTCTTATAAAGCTTGACAAGTAAGTTTTCTTACAAGCACTCTATGAGAATTAAAGCGCGCGTTATAGAAATATAGAATCATAATTCTTGTCTGAAAAATATAAGGAATCACAATGCCATTTCGCCATAATACACTCCTTGAACTCCTTGAAGGTGTTCAGAAATTTGAGGAAGATATTTATCCAGAAAATGAGGTTCTCTTTCAAACACTTGCTTACGATCAAGAGCCCCCAACCCTCTTCATCACCTGTGCAGATAGCCGCATTAATCCGAGCATGATTACCCAAACAGAACCTGGCGAGCTTTTCTTAGTCAGGAATGTTGGCAATATTGTTCCTGCTTATGGAAACATGGTCGGCGGTGTTGCATCAGCAATTGAATATGCAGTTGGTGCCTTAAAAGTTAAAAATATTATTATATGCGGTCATTCAAATTGTGGTGCAATGCATGCTTTGCTTGATTTAAATTCTACTAAATTACAATCAATGCCTACAGTACGGCGCTGGTTATGCAATGCTGAGGCTGCACGCGCAACAATTGGCGATTTTCATGCTGAAGATGTTGGGCCTGAAACTATTCGCTCTCTTGCAGAGGCCAATATTCTTCTACAGCTCACACATTTACGCACACACCCAATTGTTGCAGGCGCTCTCGCACGTAATGAAATCACCATTCAAGGCTGGTATTATGATATTAAAAGAGGGAAAGTCCATATTATTGATGAAAAGACAG
>QVOA01015701.1:0-29229 GCA_014825685.1 Pseudomyrmex cubaensis
CCCCCCCCCCCCCATTGTTTCTCGCGACACGAAGATGCCTATTTGTCCGTTCGAATTGCGCGTTAGCATTGCGCGGAAGTGCGCAGGTAACACGTGTCCATCCGCCACAACGAGCTCTGCCACGCGAAAACCAAGAGGGTGCGAGCACGCCGCCTCATCCCTCGATCCCCTCCGGCGACGAGAAACTGAAATCGAATCGACCACGCCGCAATGAGTCAGTGGCTCCCATTAATTACACTGATTGAGCAAACACGAGCCTCGGCAAGCGAATCAACGATGTGTACGAGAACGAGGGAGCGAGAGGGAAGATAGAAGAGATACATACTGGCGACTCGATATCTACGGATGGATTCCACGGTCTCGTGTAAGCTATTCTAAACATGTGAAAATACGAGGAAGTACAGCATTTCGTAACTTTTTCACACTGCTAGAGTAACATTCTAGTTGTAAAAAAACCATTTCTTTATTTGTGTGTGAGTGCGTATATGTGTTTGCGCGCGTGACGCACGTGCCATCGTAATTATGTTTTTCGATGTACGAGAGGCAGGGGGAGGAGGAAATAGCTGAGACCATGATTATTAAAGTCTATTAGCGTTTTCCATTTGCAAATTAAAAAAATTGGAAAAAAGATCCCTTAAATTTTCACGTCCCTCCTAAAATCGCGTAGCAACGTTAATGGAAATATCCCGTAATTGCCACTCAGGCGCGCTATTTCTCAAACGGTGATAAAAAATCAGCAGTGGCGCTTTTTGCACGCGTTGCTGGCTGCTGCTGGTGCGCGCTCGTCCGCCAAAAATATGAAAGCCGATATGGAATGAACATATTCGTTCATCGTCCGCGCGAATTAAGGCAGCATACGGACGCGTTCGCACGCGAAATACCTTATCTCGCTTCGTGCCGCACCGCTTCGTCGCGCGCGTTTATCGGGCTCGGACTATATAATATCACCCGTTTTCCCGCCCACAGCGTCGACGTCAGAGCGGCGATTTCCGCTCTCGCGCCTATTTTTTGTCCTCTTTTTTTTTTTTTTTACGGAATCCGCAATCAGAAGTGGCGAGCATATTGGAAACGCATCGCCACGCTAATGACTCGTCGCCGCGTCGATATAATGGCGTTAACTGATCTGATTTCCATGCAAATTTGTCTGCGTGTCTTATCATCGTTATCATCATTGTTATCATTATACAAGAGAGAAAGAGAGAGAGAGATATCAACATTGTTACTTTCAATTATTATATTTCTCAACTATATCTAATTATTCTATTAATTGACGTAATTGTGTATATAATAATTATAGATTTTATTTTTCGATTCTTCTTTGATAAAAATATCGCGCGTAACGTATTTTATTGAATATTAACAAATTTGGAACAGTAACTTGTACACCGATTAAAATAATATCCGTATCGATAAAAAGGAAGATTTTTTCCGAGAAGAAAGAGATGCAAGCTTCGTTGCCGTATCTATAATTTCACAAATCCGCCAATTAACCCATCTGGTTCGCCGACTTTCCCCGGTGAAGAGAGTCACCAGGTGGCGAGGCGACGATTTTTCCCTTTCCCCGATTACGGGCGAAGCTGCAGGCGGTCGGTATTAATCCCGCGCACTGTTCTGCACCATCGTCATGGAAACGCAAAGCCCCGAAAAATCATTTCGACGTCGAGCGTTGGCCGATAATAAAAAAAAAAAAAAAAAAAAAAGAGGAGCAGAGATCCGAGAAGAGGATGAAGAGGATAGCTAGCAAACGAGAAAGAGAGAGAAAGAGAGAGAGAGAGCGGAAGAGAGACGCGTTTCGAGAGTGCTCTCTCGAAGCACGAACATCGAGTAGAGCGATAATATCCGACCTTTCGAAAAAGCGTGTGCAATTCCGGAGGAAAGAAAGAGAAACAGATTTTTTTGCAGACAGAAACGCAAAAATAAAACAAAAGTGAGAAAAAGGTAATTGGAAAATCGACATCGGTAATGCGTGAATCTTGCTTTCGAAATTTTTATTAGAAAATATCTAACAATATGAACATGCGATCTTTATGAATAATACACAATCTAAATATATCTATACTAATCCGTTACATTTAAATTTAAATTTCTTTTGTGCAAAATTTTTAATATATAAATTTATAATAATGTCAAAATATATTTATGATGAAAGAAAAAAAGTGCGATCAGATTCACTTTTAAAACCATGGAAAAATTTCGAGAGTTCGTGTTTTTTGGGTTACGTTCGACAGATTGGTTAGATCAGATTAAAAAATGTTTTTATTGTGCTTGAAAAAGTGTCAAAATGCATTCCTCTTCTCTTGAAAAAGGCATGTAAAGTCGATACTCAAAGTTTCGTCAAATTTCGATGTTAGGTAATTGTTGCCACTTTCATCGCAATACTGATGGAATCTTTAAGTTTTTTTATTTTGCGATTTGCTTCGCGCAGCTTGAGATGCTGTGTATTTTTGACAGTTCGAGATTCTATACTGCGACACACAGAAAATTAATAACGCGCGTATTTGTCGCGTCTCGTATTGAAAAAACAGGCATAAGATGAAAACAGAGATAAGATGGAAAAGGATAACGACAGCAAGGAAAAGAACTCCGATTACTCTTGTTCATCGGTAACGAAGAATGAACTCCTGACCGCAGCGAAATATCGCGCCATAAAGTTCGCCATCGTCCTTGCTCCAGCTATCTCGATCCTTCTGTTCCATTTCATTTGTCGAAGCCCTTAAGCAGACTCCTCGTGTCCTCCATCGATGTTGAGCCTCGGAAAACGGAAGAAAATTCCTCTCCCTCCTTCCTTTCCATTTTCCACTCTCGAGAGTCTCAATTTCTTGAAGGCTCTTCGCGCGCGCGCCCGTGTTTTTTTTTTCTTCTCTTTTTTGTCTGCCACTTTTATTTATTATTACCCTCCATCTTATTTATTATTTTTTTCCCGCTCATATTTCTCGTCTTATCTCGCTTTAAAATCTTGTTACAGAGATTCACACACAAAAGAGCGAACAAAAACAATTCTTTATAATATACAGTATAAAGTATTGTTTAAAAAAAAAAATAGACCTTAAACTTCGATTCTCTAATGCACATTTCATATAATTCTTGAAAAGAACGATTACGATTTTTTTTCTCTTTCTTCGGAACGTCTCTTTCTCAATTTCTCTCAGATCTCCCTTGCGAGAGACTTGCGAATCGAACTCTGGAAAAAACGGAATAAGAGCGGAAGGACGCGTGGTCTTCCTCCTTCTCTTCGTTCCTCTCGTGCTCGAGTTACTCGCTTCCGCGCGAGCGCGCATCTATCTGTCGCAGAAAGAATCGAAGACAAGCCGAGGGCGAAAGGGCGAAAAAGAGAGAAAAACGCCAAGATCCGGCTGCCACGATGTGACGCAACACTCTCGGATACTCCGCCGCTATCTTTCGTGGTTCTAGTCTAACGGGTGAGCCGAAACGAATAATTTTCTTTCTCTCTCTAATCGTTTCTAATCAGCGAAATTAGAAAATTGCGGTTCCTGCGAAATATGTCGACGCTGTTCATAAAATATTTCTCGAGCCTTCTTGACAAAACAAGCAAATAGAATAAATAAAATCATGCTATTTAGAAAATTTCAAAAACGACAATTTTAATCTCGGTTGATCCTGTGTGTTAGATGAAGTAAAACTAAATAAAATCGCTAAACTCCGTTTTGATTTGCCAGCGTAATCTGTAACGTTTCTTTCTTGAGAATTACGCGATGTCACCCGATATAGCGTCGCCGTTACGCGCACCCTCTCGGTAGTACGAGAGGGTTTCAGAGCTTAAATGAGCCGCGCGCTGTCGTGGCATCCGCGGCATTTCTCGCTTTACCTCCGTTACGTCTCGTCCTGCACAGTCCGCGAGCTGGGTCTTCTCTTCAAGAACGACGACAACTCCTATACGACCAAGGAGACAACGTCGACGACAATACCTCATCGGGATGTTTCGAGGAGAAAACGGTTCTTGCGCTCCGACGGATTTCATCGATATATATACATATATACCGCGCTATACCGAGTGGCCGCGAATGTTTATCATAAAAGAGTTATATACGATGCGTTTATTCTCGCGCGATCAAATTTATTGTTCACATGATGCCTCTTTCGATGTCGTACATGATGTACGACTTCGAAAGAGGCCGTGCTACTTGACCGAGTCGGAAAACTTAAAATAGTTCAGATATTGTCATGAAAATGTCACGAGCGTAATTTAGAATGATGTATGCGTGCGATCGGTTGTAAAACTCATCCATATATATATGTATATAGCATAAATAATTAATTTTATCCTGCGTTACATCACGCCGTCAAACCGTTAAAGATGACGAATATTTCGCGAACACTTGCGTCCCCCCTATTTGCAAAACGCGCGCAGCGAGATATCAATTAATTTCATTAACAATTTCGCACAATTGCGCGATATCGCGTCCGGATATCTGCTTGCGATCGATCAAACTCGATGAGTTATCTTTATGATAATTAAACCCTGCGGCTTCACATTTGATCGCGTCTCGCTTCAATCGGTGTAACACTGATATAAAACATATATAACTGAAATATAAATGAGCATATAGTCTAGAGATTTTGTTTTTTACTTTTTTGCCATCATCGTTATGGAGAATTTCGCAGCTATCTTTCAGCAAATTAAACTTTTGCATCGAATAAAGTTGATATTTCTTACTTGAGTCAAATGCGACTTACGTTTTTACATGTATATCGAGAGTTATGAGAATTTGTTACGCATAAAATTAAATTAAATCGTTACTGCAAACCACTGTGAACGAAATGCTAATGTTTCTTATTGTAAAAGTTTAATTTGGCAAAAGTCGGACGCAAAGTTCACGAAAATAGCTCATTAAATTAATTTGTAATTACAATTATTAAAAATGTTGTGACACAAATAATTAAAAAAAAAAAAAATGCTGAAAATACAAACGAAGAAAAAGCGTCAAGAATCAAGTGAATCACAGCGTATCAAACGTGACACCCGCTACAGTCAGAGATTAAAATGATTCCGACTTTCCCCTGACCTCTCGCCGGCCCCCGAGGAGGGTGGTCTCTGGCCGCAAACCTCTCACGCGCACGAGCACTCGTTTCTACGATATATATCGGGTGTGAAGAGTCTCAGAATACTTGAGCAACGTCTTCGTGTTAACCCCTCGGTGCTCGGCGAACCGAGACGACCCCTCTTGTACGACCTTCTGCCCCTCTGGCAGCTCGCTCTTTTCCCCGTTCTCTCCTCCCCCGGTTTCACGCATCCTGAAATTTATTTCACTTTGCTTCTCTCGCGCTGCACCACGCCTCTCTCTCCGTGGCACATTTATTTTCAAGCAGCGCGTATTATCATACGCGCGCGCGTGCGAATGGCTTTAAATATGAACGCGTGCGACGTAATATAAGTGATGAAAAATAAAATCATCGACTGATTTAATGAAACGCGGAATGTTTTTTGGCTACGTTGCCACGTGTTTGCGTAATGTTATTGTGCGCTATCTTCTTTAAGACAGAATATATTATAGCAAATATGCAAATCGATCGCGATAAATTTCGCGCGAATGCGATAGCGCGATCACTAATTACAAATTTTTTTTTATTTCCATATTATTTTTGAAATAATAAGTATTTCTTACAAACAAACTTGAGAGTATCTAGTAAAAATATTTTTTGCAAATTAATGAAATTCTAACTCAATTTCCTTGATTGTACTAATACACGCACGAGGCTGCGATTTCAAAAGTTTCGCAACGTGACTATTGGAAATATCAAGAAATATATCTCTCGGAGAGAAGTTCTTCTCTCGTGAATACCGAAAAACTTCGGGCGAGGATTTGCGAAACTTTTCGACAATTTTGACGTAACGATCGTTTAATGGAACCGTTGGACTCGGAGCTTAATGCAAGAAGGCGGTGAATACTAACTACTGTTAAATTGGTAGTTTAGCCAGACGCCGAGTTAAGCTCTATATCGCGAACGACCACGGACTAACTCGATGTAATGTCCCCCGAACTAGCACACAATTGCAGCTTGCGAGCGTGACTGCTGGCAATGTGACGACTCAAGGTTGAATTCACGTGGCCTCCGATACGCGCTCTCGTCGTCTATCCCAAAAGTACAGCCTCGTACAAGGTTGCACCGCAATAAAGAGAAGACGACGCGAGGAAGTCACACGTTCAGTATTAGATACACACACACACATGAAGTTGAAAAACACTGCAATTTTATTAACATTGCAAGAAGAAAAAGCATATATTCCTACTTTTACATCTTTCGGGAATAATTAAATGTTGGGTTATTTCTAAAAAATAAAATACACATTGTCTGTGTATATGTTCAACGTAGTATCTAAGATAAAAAAAAAGTATTAAAACTTTCTGAGAGAAAATCAATTTGTGCGAAAAATGTCGGTTTGTTAGAGTACGTCAGACCGCGAAATCGCTGGCAATTTAACTCGGTCGCTACGGAAACTGTCGCCTCTGTATATTGAGGAGTGAAAGCGGATCAGGGACACACGATCGCTTTTGATACTCCGGCCAGACGCGTGTACGCGTCATCCCCGAGATACAGGGTAAAATGCCGGGATGGTACACATCGTTAGCATGCTGATCTCAGGCACACCCATCTCCGGCAATTCGCCTGCTTTCGTTTCCGAAAATTCCTGTCAAACCTCCGACACGCGCGCGCATATACGGCTTTGACTTCGCAAAGCATGAAAATTTTACTATAATTGAAAATACATATTATATTTTTTCGAAGCAAAAGTACTTGTAAAATATACATTGTTACATGGCGCTAAATTGCCTTTTTTTTAACATAAAGTTGAGACAAAAAGTAATAAAAAACTTAAACAAATTGTAAGAATAGGTGCGTTTTCTTTTTTGAAAAAAAAAAAAATCCTAATAAGAAAGTATTACAATTAAAAATTAAAAAATGAAATAAATATTAATAAAAAATATGACTTTTCTAAGACGCTGATTTTGCTTGTCGGTTCGATTTTCATTTGTTTTATGCGTATTTACAAAACACTGCGTGATTAAATTTATTTAAACTGCAATTAGCAAATGGACCGTTCCACGCCTGGGGCACGCCAGGAAAGCTCAGCCGAGTAACGCGGAGTTAATAACGAACAAAAAAAAAAAAAAATGCAACCAACCAAATCCCGCGAGAATCGACATGTGCGGGGACGGCGACGGCGAGGAGGAGCAGCGCGCGTGCCACCGCGTAACAAACATCAGATGCACGAGAGGGACCCGATAGCTCCGTTAGTCGGTGGTTGCTCGGTGGGTCGAGGGCTGTGAAGCAGGTAGTCGGGGCAAAGGGAGCGGAGAGACGGAAAGGGGGTTTGAAAGCACGAAGAGGATGGCGGGTTCCGCGCGCGCGGTGGATAGATGGGCGAGTTGTGAGTTATCAGGGGCGGGCAGGCTCGTGCGGCTCCACTACTCCGCGAGCGAGAGGGTGGTAACGACGGAAGCGTGGTAGTTCTGGCCCGGCGCTACCCGCATCTACCCCCCGCTGGGGCGGTGGGTTGGGGTGATCGATATGCCGTGCCGTGGCGACGGCACACACCACGCCACACAAGCACGTACATCGCGCTTCAGCGACAACGTAAGGAGAAGATAGTTATCGAAGGGATGCGATTGTCTCGGGTGGGAGATAAGAAGATATTTCGTGTTCTGGGTATTTATGCGACGTTTTCATGCCGATATTTTGTGCATGCGATATAAACAAATATATATTTGTATCGAATATACTCTCATATTTTTTGCAACTATTACGTGAAGAATGTCTGTTACGGGGGGGTCGTTATCGAGATCGCGTCCGTATTCGTTTTGTTAAGTAGTGAACGTCGTTTTTAATCGGACCGCTTTGTCGCGTGTCTCGTACAACGTGCGCGTTTATCTCGCGCACTGTACGTCGCACGACTGGTTCGTACGCGGTGAAAGCGTCGACGGGATGAACGAGGAAAGGGGTCGGGGATGGTTTCGAAGCGATCAGAACTACAGGACCACTCCGTCCGTCTCTCGGCATCGATAACACCCCCCGGCCCGCATCCCCGATCACTCTAGTTCAACACGTACAAATACTTGCACACTTACACGCGCATACATATACGTACGAGAATGCGGACGTCTCGCTTCTATAGCACCGTTTTCTGGGTTAAGTAGAACATCCTGCGAGACGTCGTCGTTGTCGGGTTCGCATGTAGCGACACATGATCGTGGATATACAAGTATATGCTATACGTATACACGGTATATATATATATATATATATCTCGGCATCGTTCTATATTCACTGGGAGAAATTCGGATTAATTTTTAACTTTTAATTTACTTTTTGTTACGTTTCTCCGAAAAAAATTGGATATATAGAGAGGAATTATCTTCTCTTAAAATTTCAATGTTTTTTCGTCAATCGTACTTTTGTACGTTTAAAGAAATATACATATGCGTATATATTCTTATATATAAACGCGCTTTTCTACGCGGAAGAAATTCTATATATTGGAACTCTAATATATTCTATTGGGATTCTAATTAAATATCCGTTCGGATATGAAGTCGGCTTGAAATCAGCATGAGCATATTGATGACGCGATATAGAAAAAGAGTATTGCGAAATGGAAAGAAGATTACTCTTATATTCGATAAATTGATATTATTACGTACGATAATAAATGATAATTTCATATTCTGACTTGATCGCGAATTTCCTACATAATTCGTGAGAATAAATTAAAATTTTAGATTTATACTTCAGAAAAAGATAAATTTCTATCATTTTTTTTTATCATATATGTAACCTCTATATGTATTTTATGTAACGTGACAGGCGCATATTATCGATATTATGCGTTCAATTGACAATTAATGACACAACATACCTTAATTGTTTGCGAAGTCCGACAATTAATTCGATGTTACACTGGACTCCCTTTTATTCCAAGTCACCATCTGAAGGACGACATTCTGGTACATGTTTTCACTTGAGGTTAATTCACTACCGAGACGACACAACATTCGGTTCGAACAACATCGATCGAAATGGAATGTACGCGGAAAAAGAAACAAACTCTTGATCACTTTGGCGTTAATTAATCGCTTAATTAATCGCAACTGCGCTCGTCAAAAAAGGCGATCGTGTCTCGCGTCAACTTCACGCACAACGGACTGCGAACTGTGACTTTTTATCGGTGAAACTCTACTACACTGGCGCATTTCGATGAAAACCGAGAACAATGAATACAATTTCTTTCATCATTCCGCAACTTGGATCGACACTCCCGATCGTAAAATTCACTTGCACTCGCAGCTGTGACCGAACTTTTCACTCCGCGAAATGACGTGTCGAGAAATCAACATGGCGAAATTGGCGCGCGTTTCTCAATATCGAAGTGATATTAAATCGATTATTTCCGGTTAAGAGTAAATATCGATTATTGTACTTCGCAATTGTACCAACCTTTGATCGATATCGTTTATTAAGCCGAATCTACAGAATTTTTGGAGTTGCGATTGCGACTTGAGACCGTTGTAGATTCGACCTTTTGCGCAATTTATTTATCGCCTCAAAATAAATTGTTTTTACGAACGAAATCACGAAGACTGCTTTTTTCGTTCGTTTGATATAACAGTATTTCTATTTTCGGAAGATCGTGACACTCGCGAAACAACAAATCGAACGCATCTTCCGAGGTTAGACGTTAGACTACGATGCGATTGTTGCCCGGTTCGAAACTTTTGTCATCGAACGAAGAAGAAATTCGATTGATTGTACAATTATAGATATTAATTAACACTTAGCACTCGCGTGAAAAACTTTTTTCGACACTTTAAGTAACGCGACGCAATTTTTTTATGAGCAAATTCGTGAAGAACTCACAGCGCGACGTACGAACTCTGACTAACGCGAAGAACGCGGCGATGCAACGTGAACATAGTAGCAAGTTGTAAAGAAAACGAAGACTTTCGGTTCAACAGACGGATATAAAAAGACTTGACATTTAAGAGTTGTCGAGTAATCTCTTATCATTATTTAAAATTATACAATTCCTACACTTTCTGGAAAATGTTTATTAATATTTAATTTGGGGCAGGTAATTGTTACAATTCGTAATTAAATATAATATATGTGTACGATAATATGTATAAGACGAAGTCCTACAGTCTGTATATGTTTCTCGCTTCAATGACGTCATTTGGAAGAAGGCGAACGATCAAAAGACGACACATCCGTCCTCAACAATGTTAAGTTATTAACTATTAACATGTACAAATCGCAATTCTGTGTTATTTTTCTTATCGGGATTAAAACTTCGTTGCAATTTGGCGACGAACATTACTCGAACAATCGAGAAAAAAAAAAACAAAAAAGATGTTTCTGGTTTCTCACTTGCGGTTGATCAAACGCAATCGAAGCCTAATCAGTCTTTTCATCTTTCTCCCCCTATAGAAATACCTCGCAGATTTTGCCTCGTCGTGAGCAAGGGGGATGAGTTTCGGGCTTGCGTCGCGCGCGAGCGTACCGAGAAAGAGGGTGACGAGAATCAGGGGTTGGGAATAGAGAGAACCAGGAACGGGGTAGAGCGTATGGTAATGGCGCGTAATACGATCTGATTGCATTTATGATGAATGGGGGTCGCGGTGGCGCGTGGAAAGGGGGATGGATGGGGGCGACGCGCGTCGAGTCGGGCGGCGGCGGCGGGCGGTCGGAAATTCTGCTTGCGGTTTAATGACAGCGCCGGCGTTCGTCCGTTCGCTCGCTTCGCTATTGCTTACTCGCACTTGTTCGATTTTCGACCCCTCGCGTTCACTGTGTTGCCCCGCCGTCTCATCCCTCGGGGGAAGAGAAGGATATTCTTCATGCGTCAAGCTATCTATACGCACGAGCGTTCACGCACGCACGCATGCACGCACGACCGCGCGCTGGGGCGGCTTGTGTTTGCATCAATTTGCGCGATGAGCCACGTGCGAGTTGCAAACTGTCGCAATAGGCGAGGGATTTCTCGCGGCGCTAAAAAAAATTAATAATAATGAAAACAATGCGGCTATTTTCTGTTTAGATTTTACGCTTGATTATGATCAGTAAATCTCTCACATACATGTATGTTTACACAGGAGAGATCCTCAACAACTTTGTAAACTTATTCTCACTGATTGAAGCTTTGAGCGGAGTTCTGCATTTTTCTCAGGCCGTGTGCGAGAGATATGAAGTTTTTCTTTTCAAATGCAACGAGGCGTTTCTCGTCGATAACGATTTTACGAGCCGCACGTGTCCGAAGACACGTACGGTCGTAATATCGTGCGCAAAGTGGTTTTCTGTATCGCTCGATCGCGCGATACCATCGGATATCGAAGTATCGTGACGAATCGCCGACTAGTCGGCAGAGGAAAAAAAAATTACAGATCGAAATTACAAAATTCGATTTACGTTGCACATTGGTTTAACCTCCTGTCGCCGAACGGAAAATACAACGTCTGGTTTTAAAGGTTTTCTATAATAGTATTCCAACGGATCAGAGCAGGAATACGTAGACACGCCATACGTAAACGCGCGCATATACACGTGTGCGAGATACGTGGCGGCGAACCGGGGAGTTTCTCGGTGTCCCCAGAGAGTGATCGAGTGGATTGCCTTGACGTGCGCAACTCTCCGCACCTGAAAGTCACCTCCAAACTTCCCTTCTCCGGATTCCACGTTCCTCTTTCCCTTCCTCTTCCTCCCCTCTCTGAAAGCGGTCAATTTCTCTTTGTCTCCTCGCGTCTCTCACTCGTCGACCTTTGTCTTTCCGCATGTCTACTCCCAACAGCAGAGAACGAGCGCCCTCGGACAGGAAGATAAGTGATCGTCGAAATTGTACGCTTCGGCAAGAAACTATCACGTGGTCTCAAGAAACAAAAAAAGTGTCATTCATATCCTTTGTTATCACGTCGGCACACTTTCCATTGCCTGCAAACGTGCAGAATTTCATCTTGCAGATATCTAATAATTGTGTACCCAATAATCTTATGTTTTTCTCTCACAGACATTTAAATAGGTACAATAAACGATAAAGAATAAAATAACTTACTTTTACAATTTTTTAAATATATTTCTGACCAATTATATTAACCGAGATTAAGAGCAAACGTTTACTCCAAAATTTTATTTCGTTATTTGAGTTTTGTTATTAAAACCTACCTGCCGCCGCAAGTAATTATTTATGACTTTTTGATATCGCCCGCGCGCGCATCGAGCGTGACGATTACGGCACGGTGAGTCTCAGTAAGAATGGCAAACGGGAAATAAGTGACCGTATGAATGAATCCTTTGAATTGGCACGTAGGCTGTGGACGGAGGGGAGGAACCACGCCCGCGTTTCTCGTGGGAATAACAAGGGTGAAAACAAATCCTCCAATCACGGCACGCGCGTCGCTCGCACATCGCACGGCTATAGCATTCTAGTATTCTTATCATATAAAGTGCTGCTGAGGCATGAAAGCTTGATTGATATAACACGTATTGCGTTTTACATAGATACACGTACATGTAAGACTTACAATAGGTTAAAAATATTCGCATCAGAGAAAAGTCAACTTCGGTTTTATTTGATTGAATAAAACCGAAATCTATTTTAATTTTTCAACTTGTAGAAAGATCTATATGGAATAAATATATGATTTGTAAGATCTATGAAACGAACTCTAGTTTCAAAAGTTTTACAAGTTTTTTTAGAACAATATGTCAAGCAAATGTCGTTAGATAAATGCGAAAGAATTATGATAATTAATTCTTTCACATTGGTTTAACATAGACAATCTTATAGACACAATGCTTTTTTTTATGCAGGATCTCATATAAGCATCACAACGATTTGATCATTCTTGAATTCTTGCGTGCGATCTAGCACGAAAAAAACCATTTTTTTGCAGACTCAAATGTGTATATTTTTTAGATAAGTCAAATCTTGACAATGCGAACTTAGCGAATACTTATAATCATATACAGACAAAAGATATAAAAACAATAACTTTCATTACTACTTTACCAGAATGATCAAAACACAAAAGTAAACCCTCGATTTTACGAACTTTGCCGCAAACGAATATTTTATAAACTCTCTTCAAGAATGATATAAAAATTAAATTGTATTCAATATCTTTGGACACACGAGACACTTTGGAGACACATAATAGATCATTAGAAATATATTAACTAATATCTTCTCAATAAAAGCATTAACCAACGAATATATACTTTTCTTATCTATTCACAAAAGGTTCTCAGGTACGAGTGTGTTTCAGGCTTTGTAGTTGCCTGCATGCACGCATCGTTAACCCCTCAATATTCACTTAATCCGTTAAATCGAAGATCTACTTATACTGTAATTATAATAGTAAAATGTTATATTTACAACTGCGTTTGCTTCATGTTTAAATAAATATATCGTTAACGTTGATGTGTCTACATTCCAAACTTACAAAACTCAAATAAGAAACTACACGCATCGTGATCTCAAATATTTTGAAAAATTCGATGCAGTATTTACTAAAAAATATACTCGAATCTCTCTCATTCGCACAGGTTACACTGTGATCTCGTAATCCATTTTGGAAAAACCATTAACCCGGAAAATGAAAGTGGAAAGCATTAGGAAAACCGTCCATGAACGAACTAGCAGTGAATGCGCTGTTACCAAAACCGCCATCTTGGGAGAAGAAGTGGAACATTGCATTAGAATCCATATCTGCAAACCAAGACGAAAAAATATAAAAATGTACAGGATAACATAGAATATGTCTGATGTATTAATTATTGCCACACGCATCTAAAAAAAAAGCAAGTCATTACCAACCTTGAAAACCACCCTCGTTATCATCTAGATCATGACCTCGGTCATAGCGAGATCGTTTCTTAGGATCTGAAAGAATACCATAGGCTTCACCGACTTCCTTAAACTTTTTCTCTTGTTCCTTTTTTTCTCCTTCACTCGCATTTGCGTGGCGATCTGTAGAGCAAATGTAGCGATATAAAACAATACAAATAATAATAATAATTTATATAGTTGTAAAATAATAATTTAGTAATTGTTTACCTGGATGGTGATCCAGTGCTCGCTTTCTATAAGCCTTCTTGATATCTTCAGTTGATGCATTTTTGTCGATTCCGAGAATCTTGTAATAGTCTTTTCTTTTAGACTTCCTCAGCAGCAATTTTGCTTTAGCGAGCAACCGTTTCGTTTCTACGCGTGCAAGAATGATACAACGGAAAACAATTAATAATTTATTGCCATTTTGTTTTTTACGCGTTAGAATTAATTCAAAGCAAAACTCTTACCACGATTATTCTTATCCATTTTACATGCTTTTTCGAGATCTCGAACTGATTCTTCGTACTCTTCCAAGTCCATATAAATAGATGCTCTTTTGAGAAGAGCTTTCAAATAATTTTCATTGAGTTTCAAAGCTTCCGTGCACTCCTCTAAAGATTCTTTCAACTTTCCTAACTGAAAACAAACAAAGTCTTACAAATAAACATTGCTGCAAATTCTAAAAATATGTAATAATTATATTGTGTATAAAACTAATATTTATATAGACATAATAAATTTTAAAAACAAGCTCGTGCGCAATACCTTAGCTGCAACTGTTGCTTTGTTGAAATGTAATTTCGCATTGGTCATAATATTGTGTGGGTCAATTGTCAGAGCTTCATTGTAAAGATCATACGCTTCCTGATATTGTTCTTTTTTAAACGCTGCATTGCCGTCTTCTTTTTTCTTTTTCAGACATTTTGCTCTCTAATAGAAAAGAAAACGATATACGAAACACGTTATCACTATTACATCATTTAATGTATCAATTAAAAAGTACGTCTTTTTCTTTACTTTATATATTTCCAAGGCTTTGGTATGATCTGGTGCAAGTCGCAATACTTGTTGGAAATGGGTAAAAGCTCTGTCAATGTCATCCTGGAAATATAAACACATTCCACGGATGTATATTGCATCCGCATTTTGTTTATCTATGTGTAAAACATCACTGCAATTAAAACAAATGTTATAAATCACATATTCTCATTGCATAAAAGAACAAACAATATTTCAAAAATTAAAATACAAGTAACACCATTCCTACTTTGCAAAATCCTGAGCTTCTTGATATCTTCCTAAAAGAGCTAAACACTCAGCTTTGATTAACTTGAACCGTGTGCCAGATGTGCTTATGTCGCAACAACGATCCATACAATACACAACCTGCAAAAAAAAAAAAAAAAAAAAAAAAAAAAAAAAAAAAAAAAAATCCTTAGCGTTATAGGCATTCTCGCCATCTTTACTATATTTTTGTATCCATTGTATATCGGCTAGTATATTTTCCTTTTTTATTTGTTCATTGTTTGGATCAAATTGCAGTAATTTGTTCAATATGGTCTCAGCTTCTACAACGTCACCCAAAATCAAGGAACACTTGATTGCTCTTACATAGGCCTAGAGATGCATATAAATGATTTAATTTATAAATTCATTGACAAGTGATAAAATAAATAATAAAATAAATAAATGCAACAATTTTAGAAAATCAATATAATATCGAAAAAAGTTCAGTTATGAAAAATCTGTTAAACATGTTTCATATAAGGGCGTTGTTGAACCGTTTGCAAGGTGTTGTGCACAATGACAAAATCGTTAAATTTGAACAAATTTAACATTTCGACTATTTATTTTTAGTCTTCTTCAGTGTTCTGTATAAATTAATATAAATATATTTGGCGTTTGTTCAAATTTAACGATTTTGTCATTGTGCACAACACCTTGCAAACAGTTCAACAATGCCCTTATATGAAACATATTTAACGAACTTTAGAAAACTCCGGTTCTAGTTCCATAGATTTCTTAGCATCTGCTAATGCATATCGGTATTGTCCAAGCATCATGTAACATGCTGTTCTATTGCTATAGTAACGTGATTCCTCAGGACACAAGCCTGAAAAATTTTATACAAGCTCATCAAAATTATATAATACCTAAAAATTAAAAGATATAAAATCTAAAATAATATCAACATCATGTGTTAATGTTATTATAATTTAAAAGATAAATGTTGTAAAATACTTGAAGAAATCCCATAAAATATTTACCAATAGCTTCATTATAGCCAGCCAATGCCTTCTTATATTGCTTCTGTGCATATAACTTATTGGCAAGTTCCTTTTTAGATTCTGCTAATCTAAACACATACAGATAATAAATTATCTTTTAGCTGAATATTCTTTGTTGCACAACAAAAGTTAATTTTTTAACATTAATTACTAGTTGAAAATTAAAATGATTTAAAACAGGTAATACAAGTAATATATTAGATTTTATCATATTTGGTATGTATTGTATTTGAAGATCTCGACAAGGATCAAAACATCTAGAATTATATATTAATTTACAAAATAAACCAAATACAATAAGATTTAGTATATTACTTGTATTACCTGTTTTAAATCATTCTAATTTTTTAATATTTAAATACAGAATACACACATATACACACACAAAGGGGCAAAAACAAATTAGTGATTGATGAATGGATCACACCCAACATTGACACAAGATACACACAGCAATAGAGATACAAGAGCAGTACAGTAACCAATCAATTTGCCGCTTTACCCTAAGAACGATAACATGATTGGCTACTTACATACATTGTTATGTGCAAGCGCCATTGGTTTCACGCGCGCGTTGTCGCATATGTATAATATAATATATACGTAGAAATTATCATTTTTAAATCTTATCTGAATGCATAAATATATGCAGTAAAAGATGATGCGCAATGACACAGATTCTATCAAAGGATAAATGATTTTGTTCGGAAAAGAGGATACGCAGAAGGAGCTTCTCGTTTCGTTCATATACACATGCGTGACAGTTATATGAATACGCGTACATTTGCGTCACAAATGTATGTGCGAGAATTGTACATCAGGAAATTGGAAAACGGCTGATCTTCTGATGAGGCTACTCACTCTTTGATGTTCTCGCAATTTAATGTTGACATAGAAAGATCCAACGGAGAATCGGGACTAAGGTCAGTTGCGCCAGACGACGCCATGGCTGTGATATGCACTGTGATTAGATCGTTGGACAATAGGAATACAGAATAGTGAATACAGAAACCACCACAAACGCAGCGTGAAGTGAGACCTTCGTGCGACTTCGGCTCACTCGTTCGGAGCGCTCACGAATATCGACGGACATTCACGAGCTAACCCGAGTCATCACGAGCTAGCCTTTAAGTTTTGTTCGGACGAATTATTCCAACACGATTGGTCAATTGATCAGAATTGTCCAAACACGTCGACTGGCAATTGGTCAATTTTCATCCTCTGAGATTTCCGGTCCGGTTTCTAACAGCAATTATTCGAGGAGTTTTAAGCATGAGGTTCCTTCTAGAATCATTTTTCGGGACGGACACGAGGGCCTTTCAGTAAGTTTAGCATCAATATACAGTACAGTAGCGGTTCTGTAGTCAGTCCGATTCATAACTTCGAAGCCAATTTCAGAGCGAGATGATCTCTATTGTGCCGTACATGCAGAGAAATTTATGTTAAACTTGTAAAAATAATGAATCAAATTACACAGTTCAATATTCAGTTTTTAACGCGAATGGTTAATTTTGTCGGAACTAACGCTACATCGAGTCGAATAAATCGAGCGTGCCGTGTATAAGCGCGTGGTCATTGAGAACGCAAATAATTCGTGAAGTACACGCAAATCATATAAGACAATTGTGCCTTGGAGGTAGTGCGTAATTTTCTTCAATATCGCCCCGTCAGTCTTTTACAGCAAATTTGTTCTGCGAGTGCCCGAGAGTTAGTGTAAAAAGTGTAGTTGTATAATCCGTGTGATATTGTTCGTGCGACATTACCGACAGGTGGAAGGCAGGTATGTGACGTCACGCATTTGTCGCCCGCGATGCCTATCGGGGAGGCACGATCAGCCATCTTGAAAATGGATTTTATACAGTGTGCGTGCTAGGAATATGACTCTTATACGATTCAAAAGACGTTAGTTTTACGCTGCTCCGAAAGACTTGTGCAAGATTTAATGGCTACGACGCGGGATCACCCCTCCTGTCCCATGATGGAGGTGGTGAAAGCGTTTACTTCGGAGGTAAGTAAAATCGTAGACTTTGCACGTCGTAGAGGTCATCGTAGGTACAGCTTCTTTTTGATCTTCGTTACTAGTTTACGGATTTGGCTTGTCTTATTTTATCTCATGCTCTGATTCTGATCTCGCCTAGCGACCGTGTCTTTCGAAAAGAGATGCGTATTTCTTGAAACCTGTCCCTTTTTTTAATGCGGCTTCGTTCTGTCTTACCGAATTCCCGATACTAAGCTTTCGTTCGTGGGAGATCGCGACTACGACTGTGCACATTCTTACCACCGTCGCATTACCTCATGTAAATTGTTTTCAAAGATTAATCGGCTGTTTGTGCCAAAATGATAAAAGTAACCACGATTATGTTGAACAAATCTGTGTCTATAAAGTTTTGAGAAAACAATAAAATAATGTTTTGATTTTATATTTTTTCTTACTCCGAATCAATGTATATCTCTGCGTTATACTCGATGCTATTTCTTGGTGCATTAACCGCAATACGCATCAGCAGCAATATATTGATATTTTTCTTGAAATATATTACATTTGTTTAATTTATGGTTTTAGTTTATTTTGTAGTTATGATGAAAGAAATGACATAAATTTTTATAAAATGTTTTAATGTAAAATTGTACTAAGTATATTCCTTTTTTGAAGAATATAACTATGATTTATGTGATTGCAGCTATCTAGTCTCTATGAAGTAAAACCACCTATTTCAAAAGCCAAAATGAATTCCTTGACAAAGGGAGCTATAAAAGCAATAAAGTTTTACAAGCATGTTGTACAAAGTGTTGAAAAGTTTATTCAAAAAGTAAGTATCTATTTAAAAAAGTTTTTGTTTATTGTATAGTTCTTTTCTTTTTATAACAACACTTAATTCTATTTTTAGTGCAAGCCGGAATACAAAGTACCAGGATTATATGTAATAGATTCAATTGTTCGACAATCCCGACATCAGTTTGGGGTAGAGAAAGATGTATTTGCTCCACGGTTTGCAAAAAATATGCAGGCTACGTTTCTTAATCTTTTAAAGTGTCCACAAGAGGATAAAAGCAAAGTTATACGTGTACTGAATCTTTGGCAAAAGAATGCAGTTTTTCCACCAGAAGTTATTCAACCACTGTTTGATCTGGCAGATCCAAATCATCCAGCACACAAAGAACAGTCTGTAAATAGCAATGGTAAATATAAATATAATAAAAACTTTATTAAAGAAAAAAAATATTGTATTTTAATATTTTGCAGCAATATTTTGTTGGAGAAAATTGTATATTTATTTTACATATCTTTTATTTTCTAGGAACATTGAGTGCATCTTCTGGGAACAACATGAGTAATATAAGCGCTGTCAGTAAGACTCCTCCGTCTTCAATGAAAAATGCTGTTAAAGATCCAAAATTGTTTCCACCTGGAAAAACAATTGACCCAGCATGGCTTGCACAAACAAAGATGGAAGCGGCAAATATAGTAAATGTAAAGTTTTACTATTATTATTAAATACTATTGTTATTTTTATTTATATTGTGATTACTCGAGGAGGACTAATAAAATCTTATTGCTTTTTACAGAATCAGCCTAACTCGGGTCAAATGGATCCTACTATTCTCGATCAGTTACGTCAGATTTTTATGAAACAACAGCAAGATCCCGTCAATGAACCAAAGAGTTCCGTCAAGTTTGATAAGAAGTTATTAGATTTTGATTATGGTGAAGAAGAAGATGATGATGTTGTTGTTACTAATTCTCCAAACATAGCTGCCACAACTAATACACAACACAATACAGTCTCAACAAACAGTGGTTTAGAAAGCCTAGGAGTGTTGCTGACAAATCCAGAGGTACTTGAAATGAAATAGTAGAAATCATTAGTCAGTATCTAACATTCGTATTGTTGTATATAAACATTTGTATTATTTGTAGGTTTTGAGACAATTGCAGAGTTTACAACAAACCATGCAAAGTAATGCTTCCTCCTCGCAACATGAAATAGAAGAAAAGTTACGCAAGCTTCAGCAGATGAAGCAACAAGAAGAAGAATTTGATAAACATTTAGCACAAACTGTTCCTGTAAGTTGCTTGTACAAATAAACTGTTCTAAACTTCTTTTCTCTTTGAAATATGATCGTCAGTGAGCGATATTTATATATACAATGTTTTGTATATTTCAGAATCTTCCTTTTGCATCTGAATGCGAACTGAAACCTTCTGATATTTTGAAACCGAGCACCCAGAATTATACTCCAAATGTGAACAGTAATGTGATACAAGATATGACCCAACCGCTACCCAATTATTCGTCAACTCTGCCATATACATCACAATCGTTATCGAACATTAGACAAATTAATCAACCTACAAATCAAAAGAGTCCATTGCTTGACGAGCGTCAAGAAACACAGGATTATTCTGGGTAAGTGCATTTACAATTTAATAAGTTTTTATTCTTTTTTTTATGTGACAAGTAATTTTATTTATTCAATGGTGTGTTCCACAGGAATAGCACCAGACGTGATAGTAGCGTAGAAATTGTTAATTGCGAGAACACAAGCTTGCAAAGTAGGTCGCCAGAACGATATCGACATCACAGTCGATCTCGATCTCCGCGCCACAGAGATCGAGACAAGGATCGAGATCGAGATAGAGATAGGAAATCTCGATCTAGGAGCAGATCGCGGCGAAGAAGGTAATTATTTCGGTTAAAATTGTCATCATTATATAAAAAACAAATAAATTATTTTTTAAATTAAAAAACGGAAAACACTTAAAGCAAAATTGAGAGTGATTAAGTAATTAATATATTTTCACACTATTAATTGTACATATATGTATTATACACGTATTCTCTCTTGTAGATCTCGTTCAAGAGACAGAGGTCGTGATAGGAAACGCGATGACAGTCGAGATAGGATGACGGAAGAAGAACGGGAAAAAGAAAGGGAGCGACGCAAACGTGGTTTGCCGCCGATAGTCAGGGATAAACTAAGTGGTAATGTTGTAAAATATAAAAAGGAATTTTACACAAATCATAGATAAAGTGTAAAAACTAAAACACGCACATTTCCTTTCAGTTTGCAGTACAACACTTTGGGTGGGACATTTATCGAAACTTGTGCATCAAGAAGAATTGTCGGATACCTTCGGACAGCATGGTGATATTGTTAGCATAGACTTAATTTCACCAAGAGGTTGTGCATTCATCTGTATGAATAGGAGACAAGATGCGTATCGAGCGCTTACAAAGTTGAAAAATCACAAGATGCAAGGCAAAAATATTACGGTAAATAATTTGACTGCATATAACTCGTGAATATACATGTGTATAGTTGTATTACTTAGTGCATTCATTTGTAATTTGTATTTTGATTTATAGTTAGCATGGGCGCCTGGTAAAGGTGTGAAAGGAAAAGAGTGGAAAGATTATTGGGAAGTGGAATTAGGTGTCAGTTACATCCCTTGGATCAAATTAACTAATATTACTGATCAAGAGTTAGAGTTATTGGAAGAAGGCGGAATGATAGACGAAGACACATTACCTGCTCACTTGAAAGGTATGTTTTCATGTAGGACAGTGTAAAAATGTGTGCGTGCAAGTTCAATTCAGTTATACATACCACAATTTGATAGTGTGTAACCACTTGAAACTTGCAAGATTAAAATCAGAGTTATTTGAACCAAGTGAAACTCCTGTAATTCAGATTGGTCAAGCAAGCTCCGAACAATTTTACTTGAGAATGAAACCACTACCAATTTTTTTATATTTGCTTTCTCAAAAATATACCATAATTGCAATAATATACCATAATTTACAATTCCTGAACTGAAGAACTACGTTTCTTTTTTTTTTTTTTTTACAGGGAAATTGAAACATGCTGGCACGAGTGCAGATATGCTGCAGCAACAGTTGCAACTGCAACAACAAGCGCTTGTTGCCGCGGCATCTGCTGGCGCTCCTATTCCGACTTTAACAGACGGTATTGTAAACGTCATACAACCATCTGCTAATTCACAACAGCAGCAGCAACAGCAAATGATCGATACCAGTCAACCGCCGCCGATCAGACCACCGACATCGGGTGCTCTGTTGCCACCTCCAAACACGCAGTTACAAATGATGCCTGGATTTACGATGCCTGGAGTACCAAGTAAGTTATCGAAAATATATTATGGAACAAACCATAACAAAAATAGTCAATATGTATTATTTAATTTACTTATTTATTGATTTTGTTTTTAATATAATATATTTAATTTCAATATCTTATTTTATATAGTAGTTTTTTCTATAAGTTTTCTTTTTATTTTTTAATATTGATTTATATACAGATGTTTTTTTCTAGTTTTTTTCTAGTTTTTTAACATTTTGATGGGTTTAAGTGTAATTTTTTAAATATAATTCTGCTTTTTAATTTTGAACAACATGCGGTGTAACTTTCTCTTATACATGATCAATCTTATACAGGAATGATTAGCCACATGGGCCTACAGATGACGCAATTAATGACGAACGTTCCAATCGGAGTCCCGCCACCTAACATGCAGAGTCTACTAGGACCACCTGGTATGATGCAGACTATGTTGACACCTTCGGTTAATCCACCATTTGGAACAGGTGTTGGCGTAGGTCTATTGACAACACAGATTCCATTGCCAGCACCTGCAGCGCCTTCCGACAAACCAAACTCCACCGGTATGAATGTTTCGTAAACTGTTAAGCATTGATCATGCACAACTTGAACATAAAATAACAAAAATATTATGATGTAAAATTGATCAACAAAGTTAATTAATTGTTAGGGCCAAACAGGGACACAAAAATTCTGAACGTTGCAGGTATGCCACACAATGTCCCACCGATTGGAGTACCACCACCTACAACGGAAACTAACATGCCGAACTTGCCAATGTTGCGACAACCATATGGAGTAGGTCCAGCGCCGCCGATGCAGGTACAGCTACCGCAACATCATTCGGATGATATGGATGTGGAGATGGAGGACGCAATGTCGCAAAACATAAACAGTAACGTGCCCAAAGAGAAACCACCAACCCTTCTTAGCGATCAGCTGATTGCGGCGATAAATATGAACAGCAACGTGAGCGAAAGTCTGGAAAGTGATCAGACGCGTGAGTACAAAGAACGAGAGCGCGATCGAGAAAACAGAGAAAGAAGAGATCGAAATGATCGGGATCGTAGTGACCGCATGGACATGAACGACTGCAGAATGAATCGCAGCAGAGACAGAGGTAGGGGACGTGATCGTGGACGAGACAGGCGGAGAGATAACCGTGAAGGTCGTGATAGAGACAGAGATGACAGACGCGACAGGGAAAATCGAGAATCTCGGGAGAGCCGGGAGAGTAGCGCCAGACACTCAGAAGGGTCGAGCGTACAAAATCAAAATATTCACGAAGACGAAGGTATAGCAAAGAAAGAAAGCAAGCCCAGTTTAGCGGATCGTCTATTGCAATTAGCGGATTGTACATTACCGTTGGACGATCGGATGGATAGAAATATACGTGGCACTCGATCTGATCGCAGTAACGAACGAAACGACAGAAGTTTCGAAGAGGGTTCTGGAGGAGGAGGAGGAGTAGGAGGGGGAGGGGGAGGTGCAAGTAGTAGTGGAAGTGGAGCTGGAGGACGACGACCACCCAATGATATGCTTTCATTGATGGATCTGCCAAAATATGGCGGAGCATTGCCTGCAGACCGAACGGAATTTCCGCGAGGACCAGATTTTCGTGGTGGGCCGCAGGACGCGCGAGAATTCTCACAGCGTAATCTCAACGACAGACAAAATTTCCCACTTTCGCGGGGTGGTCTGAGGAATGACTACATCGAGATTGACGAATTCGTGAATCCTCGAATGCAACCTGGCATGTTTCCTGAGGACTACGAAAATAGACTAGGCCACAATGGGCCGCGATCTGAAGATTTTCCACCGAGCAGATTAGGTCCGGCGCAAGAATTCGAGCGATCGGAGGTACGTGGTCGCAGACCACCTGTGGATGAATTCGAACGTGATCGTTTCGAGTATGAGATGAGGCGTGACGGATTTAACCCGCGGATGCAAGACGGCTTTGATCCAAGAGGTCATAATGAGCGTTCCGACTTCGAACCCCGCAGAAGAGAGTTCTTTGGTGGTCCGATGGAAGCTGTATTCGGATTGCCACCTCCATTAATGGGTCCGAAAGGATCCAGAGGACCTGGTCCTGAAGGATTTGGACCACGTGGAGCCAGGGTACCTGGTAAGATAATTTTTTTATCTTAATTGCTTAGTACGCGTTTAAATTATATATATATATATATATGTATAAGAAAGAATTTTTAGGTAGAATTTAGGTTATTTTTTTCTCTGTGTTTCATATGAACACACACACACACAGAGATATAGTAACGTAAAGTCCCAAATATTAAAATTCTAGTTTATATAATACGATAATAGTTTGCATCTCTGACTTTGTTTTGTTCACGATTTTGTTTGAAGTTATCTTCTCCACATTTTGATCGGAGCTCGAACATTGTTTAGGTTAGGTTAGGTTAGTTTATAAAATGTTTAGGTTAGTTTATAAAATGACATTTTTTAAATCTAATGCTGCCTATTTTATAATTACAAATGTAATTTTATATTTAGAGATTTATATAAACATGTTTGTGTTTCATGACGTTTATGAAACTTGAACACAAACTGAAATTTGGCGACGTATCTTTTTTAGGTCCCATGTTATTCCATCCGAGGGGTATGGGTCCGAGGGGTATGAGAGCCGGAATGAGACCTCCGTTCCCGCCTCGAGGTCCACTGTTTGATCCTAGGGAAGCAGACTCGTTCTTCCGACCACCATTCGATGACATGCGTGGTCGTCCAGGACCGCATATTCGGCCACCATTCGGTCCCATGGGTCCACCGGCCTTGCATCCTCCGGATGGACCGTGGAGAAATCAGGAAGGCAGCGGACCATCATCCTCATCATGGGGTGGTCAAGAACATGACAATTATGGACAATGGGATAATCATCCTGCAAGAGACAAGCAAAAGTTCGCAAAGCATCAAGATTATAAAAATATGCCCGAGCGGGAGAATCGTAATCGGAACCGCAAGTCCAGGTGGGGAAATGTTAGTCCACCGCTAACGGATGATGTGGACGAGATGCCGTCGGAAGAAAACAAGACAGAGATGTCTGAAGAACAAGTAAAGGACATTATTGAAGCATCTAATCAACAGAATCTTCTGAGAGAAGATGAATCGATAGCTGACAAGCAGGATGTAATGCATGACAACAGAGAAAATGAATTTGCAAATTTATCGAATGATAAGGGCAATATTGAGGCCAGTTATGGACACGACGAAGGTCAGTCCAGTTCCTATGAAATTGGTACAGACCATTTCTCAAGCGATGCTTTAGCGCTAACGCAGCAGGGTGAACAGGAGCAGTGTGAATATGAACCACCTATTCCAGCTGAGGATTCAGCGCAGCAAAGTGCAGTCAAAGAAGTAGGGCACGCGAGTGAGAACTGTAGTGAACAATTAGTGGGACAAGCGGATTCGTTATAAACAGAGAAAAAAGAAAGAAAAAGATATTAATTTGATATTGGAATTACCAAAGTAATATAACGAATCCTCGGGCGAATACATGTAAAATATCGGTTAAATCGATACACACACAATGTACATACAGTGCTGCAAAGAGCAAATGAGAAAAGAAAGGAGAAAGAGAGAGGAGAAAAAAATAAGTGAAAATTATGCGATTTTATGGACTCAAAGTTATATCGCACTCTGGAGTGGTGGGGAAGCCGTTGGGTTCAGTGAGTTAAATCTTTCACAGAGTCGTCAGAGTATTCAATTAACTCGCGTAAGTTTTAAAACTAAATTTCTTCCCAATTGAAATCTGCTGCTCTCAAATAATTACTGTGATAGTGAACACAGGATACCTGTTAACTATGTAGATGTGTATATATATATGTGTACATATATATATAAATATTCAGTTTTTAATCAAAATTCTTTTTCTCGTAATATGCTTAGTTTCTTATTTTTCTTTAAAGGCAATCTTATAAAATTAGAATTCTATAACTATACATAAGATATAAATAACATTTAAATGAATTCTACTCATACAAGATGCCAATCCTTATCTTTTTGTAATTTTATTGAAGAATTTAATGTAATTAGTTTTCTTGAATCACGTATCGGATATTGTACGGCGTATTATACCTCATGCCCTCTGGATGAGGATTAATTTATTGAATTGTAATTGTAAATATTTTTATATTTTCGTAGCAGAAACAAAAAACGTAAATAAATGTAATGTGCTGATTGCCATTGCTCAATCAAAGAGAAAAGAACGAAATAAATATTTTATATATAACGGCTCTTTTTAATAACAAAAGAAACATGGCCTTGTTATTCTGATATATGAAACATAGTTCCCGATCACGACAAAACGGAAGCAACAAACTAAGTCTATATGTGTATAATATACGGATTATATTCCTAGGCATCTACAAACACATGTACATAATTCAATTTAAAAGTCTTTTTGCTCTCTTAATTAATCTTTTATCGATTAGGTAATCTCAAATTACCTTCTTTTCTTAGATTCCATACAAATGAATGACGCAAAGTAGTTTTAACATCAAGTCCGGTACATATTTTTTTCATTCTGCACGAGAAAATTTAAAATTATTCTATTTGGGAAAAGAATATAATACATGATTGTGTAAAGAGATATATAGCGAATTTTGTATGCGCGCGTATACGCGTTTTTCCACTCTATATAACTTTTACACATACAACAACAAACACCAAACTACTTGGTTCCTGTGTTCACGTACGCACGTATTGCACGGCGCAGCGATGGAAGACACGTGCTTGCGCTCAAACTGAGTGACAAGTGCAAGGTACTGTCAATAATTATTTTCACATACCATTAGTTGAGGAATGTGACACTAAAAATGACTTTTGAGAGGGTTATTGCCGTCGTGTTAGTCCGCACCACTCCAGGACAAAGTCAGTTACGCATATATATGTGTATATATATTGGACATTTAATTATTGTATATCTTTAACGAGTAGAGTAACAACTTATCGCTGACTCAAAACATGGAATTGTATTGATAAACAAACTTTTGGTAGTTGTGACGTCCAATCTAATGTTTCAGTTAGATTTCATTGGAGTCAATCAAATCGAGTTTTTCGATTCTGAAACATATTATTAGACGTTCACTTTTGCGCTTTTACCGGTGCATAAAAACTGGATTGTTAAGAGATTGATTAACGTGTTAGACACTTTGTAATGAATCGTTAAAACGGGAGCTAGAGCATCACGTAATTTTACTGTGTAACAGCAATATTTGATATTTCCTCGTTAGAACGCATGTGCCTTTGTTTTTTGCTTCAACTTATTTTACATAAGTTTTGTCTCACGCAATCAAGTGGATTTCTTATATGCGACTTCTATAAACAGATACAACCATCGTATTTTAAGAGCGTATACTTAATAAACATAACAAGTACAAGAGTTGACAAACTTCACTTTTCATTACTAACATGGTGGTATCTATTATATAGCATTGATATAATTTTGTTGACAAGTTTCGTAAAATTATGATACATATAACAGTACATATTATATTGTAATTATAAAAAGTTCTGTAAAATGTATTATGCAGCCAAACAATGTACTGGCAACTGATTATATGTAACGTATGTTTGCTTTTTAATTTACTTTGTGTTATGTAAATTACAGTTCAAATATCAGGTTTTTGAATTATATGTATAAGTCATTAGAACTCGGATTTATTATTTATTCAATGTGTAGTATCGTTTGTTTTCTTGTATATGTATTATACATATTAAAAAGATGCACTAATTATAAACAAATTTCTCAAAACCGTAAAATTTAAGAACTAATAAACCTGGAGTGGTGCGCGGCACTGCATTTTCTAGGACTTGCTATTAAAATAGGACAATGTTATAAATTGTAAATCTACAGAATTTGTCTTGAAGTAAGTTTATGTTTTTTTTTGTCATGATTTCTACACTTTCTCTACAATTCTAGAATTTTGTTTAGTATATTTAATTCTTAAAAGTAGTTATATTTTTAATCTTGCAATATTGCTTAAACAATATTTTTATTAGTATTTTTTTTAATAGATATAATAAGGCCAATTGTGTGTTTGCGTGTGTGATTTCTATTTTTTCACGGTATATGTTTTTTGAACTATAATAAACCGAACAAAAACTTACGCGTATTGATACAATTACTGACATTTGTTTAATTCATGAGCGCTTAGTTTCATATAGAAATACTATGTATAATTGAATATTTTATGTGTATGTGTAGTCAGTTTTTCTCATTTCAAGACAAAATATGACTTATAAATGATATAAAATAATATTTAATACACTAACATTAAACTTTTTTACAATCTTGCTAAATTGCTGAAATTATTGCAGTAATTGTGAACATATAATTTTATATAATTTCCAATTTTTGAAATCGGTGATTGTTTTTATTTGATTTATACATACACAGAAAAGCAGTATGTGCATCTACAAAACTCTATATACACACACACATATATATATATATATATATATATATAGGCACGCATATATATATACATATATATATAGGTAAGTATTGATAATTTAGAACTTTTATAATACTTTAATTGCACAAGATATATATCTCACAAACAATTATACATGCTATATTTTTAAGATTACAGTGATTTTTATTTCTTAAATGCTTTAGATTTTTGTGAAAATAATGCATGATTATATAAGAAAAATAATATAACAAAACAATACGCTAAATTAATTTTGCTTTCCTTCTTGAAAGATGGGCAAAACACGTCAAGATAATTGTTTCAAAAGTTTTTTATTTTAGCATTAATTTTAAAAACTTCGTTTGTTATGTATTATAAACAACAGTGGATTTGTGCTATAACTATAAAAAGTAATGTATCTGGTTAAGAAGACAAAAAATATTAAACAACACTAGTAGTTTACAATATCCACTATATATATATATATATATATATATATATATATATATATATATATATATATATATATATATATATATATATATATATA
>QVOA01015702.1:0-14055 GCA_014825685.1 Pseudomyrmex cubaensis
CTGTTTATCTTTAAATTGACAGGCATCGTGTGCATTATGTATATATGTATTTCTTACACAGTCATAAACACGTCGTTGTTGTAATCTGTGATTTCTTGCGCAATATAGCAGCCAATTGACAAGTAAGACAATTGAATGATTATAAATATCGTCGGTGCTAGAAGTTTTTCAATACTATATTCGTATGTCAAAATCCGAGACACCTAATTTGCATAGGCATGTATAAATGTATTAATTACTACTATTAAATAAAACTAACCAGAATCGATTAGAAAAAACTATTTTAAAAATGCGAGCATCGTAGTGATAAACGAAAAATATTTTGCTATTAGATCTTAGATAGGTTTGAGAAATACTAATTAGAACTTACTCGAAAATAATTGAGACTTAAGCAAGTTATACCGATTAGTATTATAAGAAAGAACATTACTTTAAATCTGGCTATTGATGAGTCGGCTAATCTTAAAAAATGTTTAAGTTTTATAAAGTATACATACGAAACATATGTTATATAGGTAAATAAATACTAACTGTAGAGCTTTGCGATGCATATTTACGGCATTAATCAATTTCTTGTAAATATAGTTTTTTTTATTTACGCTAGTAGTTTGTAGACTGCAGATCGCCATTGCTTGCTTCAAACGATAACTGTAAGCAATTTTCTTGTCGCAGTTTTGTATATGTGAACAATTTATTCTTTTTCGCGTCTTACCTGGTGATACGGAACATTCCGCAAGCATTCTGTAGATAAACTATGAGTATCGTTCCAGTCGCTATGAGTAACATTTCTCCAATTATAATAGCTATGCGTTCATGCAATGTAATCAGATATACATATTTTTCTTTATCGATAAAATATTCTGTCATAGTCAACAAAGATGGACGTCGAGCCTCCTTTGTAGGTAAGAAAATATTAAGAATGCTCGGCCACAATATGTGCATAGCTAAAATAAATATAAAAAACACAGCAACCACTAGGCAGAAATGAAAAATTGTTTTACACTTCCTCATAGAAATTGCAAACTTACTATAAAAGGTTTTTTATACAATAT
Source organism: Pseudomyrmex cubaensis (assembly GCA_014825685.1). Lineage (NCBI taxonomy): Eukaryota > Metazoa > Arthropoda > Insecta > Hymenoptera > Formicidae > Pseudomyrmex > Pseudomyrmex cubaensis. The sequence goes on from QVOA01015702.1 coordinate 1,053, forward strand.
AATATAATTGTCATCAAAGAATAATCAAAGAAACGAAAGCTGTACTCTTACCCATAAATGTAGCTGTGTATACTTTCGCGTAATTTCCGTACTTTCTTAGAATACTGATTTCATTCTCGTCTTGTAGATTATTATAAATATTTTGCAGTTCTTCCAGCAAACATTTCACCTATCACCGTTTCAAGAATTTGTTTATATATGCTGGTTTTTTGACAAGATATGTACGTGTGTAATTATATGATATATGAAAATTTAATATCGCATCTAATATAAAAAAATTGGATACAAGTGTCTATATTTGTGCAGTAATTACACGTTATATAATTTTCATACATACAATATACTTACTACTTCTATATTAATACAAAACGAAATGTATTTGACGACAAGTGCAACAAATATTAATGTAGATGATAGAACATCGATGACAAGATTCAGAGTAAGTTCTGAAGTCACAAACACAGTGAGCTACAAAACATTGCAATTGGAAATATTTCTTGCAGTACAATTAATTAATTCTTATTAATTATTATTATTACGATTGGAAAAAGTATTACAAATACTAAGTCAATATATTATACCGTTTAAAGAACTAGACCATAATATGCACATGAATAAGTACATTGTTATATGTGAAAATTATGGTGGCACTCTCTCGGTCTCTAATCATAATCTCTAAAGAGTATCAACATACCTGAAATATTATAAAAGATGTTAAAACACTAAGCAATATGACAAATTGAACTCGCACAATTTTTGATTGCTGATATGGCCACAGACCAACAGCAAGTAACATAATACGATTGAGATTAATATGAAGAGTTTCAACACAAAGTTTCATCTCTCTTCGTAAGCATCGACACGTACAGTAGGAAAACAGTCGAGTGATTCAATTCTTTAATTTTTACTTGTCCACTTGAATATTTCATTTTTTCTGTTTTACTGTAACTCCACATAATTGACGCAATTTAATATAATGTGCGATGTAAATTACAACAAACATCAGCTTCACAAAATCGATTCACTTGCAATTTAACACTTTCTTCAAAAAAGAGAGCGTTTACGCGATCGATATAATACTGACAGGAAAAGAAATGTGTAACTTTTCACAGAGAAAATATTTCACGGGGATCGTAGATTGCGCACGCGCTTTAAAATATTTTTGTCAATGCATTTTATTAGTTTGCTTCGTGCTACCATCTTAACTAGTCACAATTGATTCTTCACGCAAATGGCAATTTCAACTTTATGATGCATTAAAAATTTGTTTCTGTCAGTATCTTTAAATTCTATTATTGCAAAGAATGCAAGTGTACTGCTTGTAGAAATGTTTATATGTAGTAAATAACGCATTAGTGTGCAAATCTACTCTTATATTTCATTTCTGTAACTGATCTCTGCATGTATACTACTATTTAAACAATTACGGACATCGTAAACGTTTTACGCTACTTATACAATATTGCTATTGTGTAACAAAAACTTAGTTTCTATTTGTATAAAAACCAGTGTAAAAACTGTAAGAACTAACATAACACTATGTGTGATAAAATTACATTTCATGTTTTTATAAAAATTATTCCAGCCAAATGCAGTAAAAATTGTTTGACACAAATAATTACAGTAGTTAAAATATGATTTGAAACAACTTTATTTATTTCGTCATGCTCAATAGTTTTGTCGTGTTGAATATAGAACAGTGAAATAAGATATAGATGCACTTGCTAACTATAAATAAAATATATCGTCTTGTTAATATGAATAATGAGTTATATTAAAGGTAAACAACACATTTGGCTTTACCATGGCGGCACTTTCCAAGGACCCCACGAATACCCCACCAAGATTCAAAGTAAATGCTTTGGTTCCTCTTTGTAATAAAAACAATATCATCTTTTGCACACGCAAGGGAGCAATGTACCACTGAATACTGTATCTGCGAGAAATAACGAACTAATGTTCACTTAGAATTAAAATAAAACGAAATTAACAAATTTATACCTATATGTGTATTTCATGTGTCATGTTAACGTAAAGTTTTGACAATAACATTACTATTCATACAAATAATAAACTACACACACACGCACGCACATAACACACTAAAGAGTGCATGTTGTTATTAAATTATAAAAAAGTGTTTACGTAGTGGCAAAGATATGTTCATTGTGATCCGTAACCATTTGTGCAGTATAGTTAGAAAAAAATAAATATATAGAGAGAGTTGTTATAAATATACAAGATACTAGAATTTCCTCAATATCACCAACTGACGACGCAACCTAAAAAAATATAAACCAGATAAAATATTACTATTTGTTGTAGCCTACTTCTTAAAACCTTGTATAATACGTTTTCTGCACAGGAAATTACATTTTTCTTATAATATAAAAAAAATTTAAATATTTTGAGATTTATGCACAATAATGCATAAATTCGTGCGCGCAACATTATCCATTGATCTATAATACATACATTCAAACGTACTATTAAAATAAATACATATTGCTCGTAAATAATAAAACTTAATAATAAACCTACGAAACTTACTCGAGCAAGACTGCTACTTAAGCAAATTAAACCCGACGTTATCAAAAGAAAAAAAGATGCCTCAAAGTTGGATATTAAAAACGTAGAAGATCTTTAAAAAAAAAGAAAACACGCGTATTAGTAACATTAAATTTATAATTTTATCGAGAATAAACTGACTCTGTAGCTATACGATGAATATCTATTGCATAGATCATTTTCTTGTAAATCATTAGTTGTTTCTCTCGGCTAACATCTTGCAAAATGTCGATATCCAGTGCATTTTTGATACGAAAGCTATAAATAAATTTGTATTCGTGTAAATAGTAGTGTTTTCTTACTTGAAGTAACAAACACATGATTGTAATACAGCGGTAATTTCAAAATATTTTTCCTTCAAAAACCGAAAGAATATTTTGAGAAAAATTTTTTATTATTGTATAATTTCACTTAGAAATATTTGTGTGTTCAGTTCTACATATTTAATTTCTTACCTGGCGATGCTAAATATTCCACATATATAGTAAAAATATGCTAGCAAGAACGATCCAGTTGATATTATCGCAGCACATCCTATGCAAATAGCTGCATTTCTATGTAGCATAATTAAATAGAAATATTTTTCTTGATCGATGAAATATTCCGTCAGTATTTGCAACGATGAATGTGGTCGAGATTCGTTCATAGGAAGAATAATATCGAGAATACATGGCCATATAGACGGTAAAAGAAGAACAGGTGTACCGCATATACCTGCTACTATATAGTTTCAAAACATGGTCAATACATTAATATTGAAGAATAGTTAGTTGTGTGTGTGTTTTACTTATTTAGTTTTCCAAGTATGTAATTACGAAAAATATTGCTAATCTGTTTTACTAATTTGTAATTAATTGAAATTACAATATAAATATAGTGTCATACATAAAAATGCAGTTGTATAACGTTCTGCAGTACTACCATACTTTTCTAAAATAGTAATTTCCATATCATTTTTTAGTTTGTTACAAATATACTGAAGTCGATCCAACGACTGTCTCACCTGTTGTATCAAAACCTTTGCATCAATGTTTTTATATTATAACTAAATATCAATATGTTATATACTATATCTAAACTAAACATTTAAATAGCTTCCTAAGAGAGTAGGCGTGATAGAAAATAATATAAATACTTATAGAACTGTAATTTATGCCAACAGGCTTGCTAATCGGAACTATACTTATTAAATATTTTGCACTTTCAATCTGCATGATTTATATAAAATTAGTTGAAGTCTTAATTATGACGTATACAAGAAAAGTATGCTTATCTCTATTGAAAGCGTTCATGAAAACAGTATAATTTACAATGTTGATATTAATCCAAAATGAATTGTATTTAATCGTCAGACAAATGAAGAAAAATGAAGAAGACCCGATTTTGATTATGAGATCTATAGTTAGTTCTATAGTTACAAAAGCTGTAAACTGCAAAGAAAATAATTATTTTAGCGAGAAAAAAATACAGCTAGTTTTTATGTTGAAAAAATAAAAATCATACATACAAAAACTGCATGTATATATTGTATAAAGTATAAGATGTGCGTGTTACAGGATAAAATATCACATCTTTTTTACACAACACAAAAATAAAACATCACAAACGTACTTGAAATACGATGAAACTTGTAAGAATGCCAATAAATACAATTAACCGAAATCGAGCTAGTTTTGATCGCTCATACGGCCAAACACCAATCGCGAGCAAAAGAATTCGATTGAGATTAAAATATTGCATCTCAAAACAAAGCATCTTGTGGAGAGTGAGAGCACTTAAACGTGGTTAGTTTAGTATAGAAAGAAGTGAATGCCGTGTTTGTTAATTCTGTTGCAATTGGTCTTTATTAAATATACATATATAATGTTGGCCATTTTATTCTTTTCTCTCTTTCAGTATGAATTTAATGTATCTAATTTCGGTTTGAAACACAAACAATCGTTCGTGTGAAAAGTGAGAATTGTCCTTTAGTTTCTCACATGAATATATGAATATATAAATTATCGATCGCTTTGTAATCGAATACTATCTCACAGATGTGTCTGTCTCATGGAGTGACACGTTCGAAAACATGCGTAATGTTAGACCGTACATGCGCAGATGATACTTTTTATAATAACACACTTTGGCACCTTCATTCTCATGTCGGCATTCGTAAAGTATGTTTGATCTTTGAAAAAAAGGAATTCTATATTTGTGTGTGTGTTGTACGATAAGGAAAACAAGTAGACAACAATATAATTACAGATGAATACTATTACATGTGAAAATTGTACTGACGCTATTGTTACACTCATATTCTCTCAAGAATATATTAACGTGCCTGAATTATTACAAATGATGTCAATATAAAAAGGAAAGTCAATTGAACAATACTCAATTGCTAGTATTTAAGCAAGAGTTATATTGCTGACAGAAAAACACACATATATAAATATTTTTTTCCTATACTTATTATTTCAGTTATGTAGTTAAATTCATGCTGTATTTATACTTTTATTGAATAAATTATGGAAACTAGGAGAGTATTAATAAAAGATCTACGCTAATATTGCTTAATGAAGTTTGTTTGACATAAACGTATTGTTTTAAAACGAAATATGATTTACTTCGTCATGTCATTAGTTTTGTCGCGTTGAATATAGAACAGTGAAATAAGATATAGAAGTACTCGCCACCTATAATAAAATATAATCTTCATTGTTTTGTCGATATGATTAATATACTTTATTATAATTATAGGAAATAATTTGTTTTGTTTTTACCATAGCGGCACTTTCCAAGGATGCTATGAATACTCCACCTAGATTTAAAGTAAATGCTTTAGTACCTTTTTGCAATAAAAATAATATCATTTTTTGCACACGCAAAGGGGCTATGTACCATTGAACACTGTATCTGTGAAAAATGTAATTAAAGTAATGATGTAATTAAAGTAAACTAATGTAAAAAAAATTTATATTCTGCATTAAACTATTTTACGTGCTATATTATCTTGGGATTTGCCAATAGCTTGAAACGTTCTACACAAATAAGATTATAAGACATAAACATACGCATTTACATATACACACGTGCACACATAATACACTAAAGCGCATATTAATATTAAATTATGAGAAAAAAGTTCTTACACAGTGGCAAAGACAAGTTCATTGTGATCTGTAATTGTTTGTGCGTTATAGTTAGAAACAAATAAATAAATGTAGAGGACAAGTACAATTATACAAGATATTAAGATTTCCTCAATATCATTGATAGACGACGCAATCTGAAGAACGTAAAACACAAAGTATAGTGGCAAAAGTAGTATGTTTTTTTGTAACTTTTTTGTTATAAATCTCCTGAATTCTTTTTTCGGCATAATAAAATATACTTTAAATATGATATGTAAATATGATATGTAGTTTTCAATACTTCAAGTTTTTGCGCATTTGTATATATATATATACACATATATACATATTTGTATACATATGTACATATATGTATACATATTGCTTGGGCGCAGTTATTCTTTTACAGCCATCATGGTTTTACTACATGTAGTCAAATTTAATATTGTAAGAAATGCATTGCTTATAGATACACTTACTAATATAATTAAAACTAATATAATTGAAACTTACTAGAACAAGACTGCTACTTAAAGAAATAGTACCCGATATTATTAAAAAGAAGAATGATCCCTCAAAATTGGACATTAGAAATACGCAACACCTTTCAAACAAAAAAATATATATTTAATAAATTAACAATGAAATAAAGGAATTTAAGAATAAAGTAAATTAATAATCCTAAAATATAATTTAATAATCCTAATATTAAATTCTTATATAAATAACGTAAATTTTGTAATCATATCGAAAGTATACTTACTCCGTAGCTACGCGATGAATGTGTATCGCATAGGTCAATTCTTTGTAAAGTTGTTTCTCTTGGCTAGCCCTATGGAAACCGCTCATTGCATTCTTAATACGAAAACTATAAGTAAGATTTGTTAGTGAGTGCAAAATGCAAAGTTTGTAATTATTTTATTTTTTCTATGTTTGACTTAACTATAAAATAAAATATTGTATAGTTGTTTAAATAATTCATCCTCCGACTGTCGTAAAATTTTATATTACTGCACATAATTTCACTTACAGTTAATTGTGCCTAGAGCTCTACATATTTAATTTCTTACCTAACAATGCTTAATATTCCACATATGTGTTGAAAATATATTAGAAAAAACGTTCCGGTTGATAATATTGCAGCAATCCCTATGCAAAAAGCTGCATTTCTATGTAGCATAATTAAATAGAAATATCTTTCTTGATCGATGAAATATTCTGTTACTATATCCAACGACGGATGTCGAGACTCGTTTATAGGAAAAATAACATCGAGAATACACGGCCATATGGGCGGTACGAGAATAACAGGTAAACAGAGTATGCACAATACTAAGTAACATTTCAAAACATATAGAGTTCGTATAATTAATTTACAGTCTATACAATTAATACATCAAAAAATAAGTAGTTAGTAATAGTTTTTAGTTATGTGATTTTTGCAGGTGCGCAGATGCGTAATTACGAAAAATATTGTAAAAAAAAAATATTGTTTTATACTAATTTGTGACTATACAATTAATTACAAAAGAAAAAAATACGAATATGTTGTCTTACGTATAAGTATAATCGTATAATGTTTTCCAATATAACCATACTCCTCTAAAATAGCAATTTCCTTGTCAGTCTTTACTTCGTTACATATATGCTGAAGTCGATCCAACGATTGTTTTACCTGTCGTCAATAATATTGCTATTGTTTGTATATTGTTATTACAAAACAACTCTCTATAATATCTCTAAATTAGACTTTTAAATAAATTAAATGTAATACGTGGTCACATGTACTAACAAATATGGTTAGTCAAAATTATATTTAATTGTTTGCATTTATGATCTATGTATCTTTATTGCAAACGTACACAAGAACATTTTAACTTACAATGTTGGCATTAATCCAGAATGAATTGTATTTAATTATCATACAAATAAAGAAAGATAAAAAAGACACGATCTTGATGATGAGATCTACAGAATGTTCTAAAGTGAAAAATGTTGTAAACTGCAAAATCAATAAGTTTATTGAAAAAAGAATAATGAAACATAAACTATACACACATATAAATATTTCATATGTATATATGTGTATAACGTACTGCATAAATTATAAGATATGTTTTTTTAATACTACATGAAAGTGTCTATTATTATTGCATTTATATTTCTGAGAAGAGATACAGGAAAACATTACAAGAGAAAATACCTGTATGCGTGTGAGAATATAATGTTACTTTACACAAGAATAAAATGTTCAAACATACTTGAAATATGAGGAAACTTGCAAGAATGCCAAAAAACAAAATTAATCGAAATCGAGCTAGTTTTGATTGCTCATACGGCCACACACCCAATGCGTGCAGAAGTATTCGATTGACATTAAAATATTGCATCATCTCAAGACAGAGTGTCTTTCGGCGAGTATGTAAACGTGATAAGATAAAAAGAATCGAGACCAGTACAAGTAACCCTCGTGTAACGCGGTACTTGAACAACGCGGTTTACAAATTGTAGTAAAATAGAGTCTAACCCCGTTTCTTCAATATGCACGCTTATGCGAGCATCATATATAACGAGATTTATATAACGTGGCATTTTTGTGGAATATCCGCATTACGAGGATTATCTGTATGCGCTATTTCTGCTTGCAATTCGTCTTTATTAAATATAGATATATAATATCGGCATTTTACGTTTTTTCTCTCTTCTGCATAAATTATAAAATAATCTAATGACCTATAATTTAAGTTTAAAAACACATACAATTCGATGTGTGAGAAGTGAGACTGTGTCTCACATTTCAACTACTTGCTTGAACACATAGTCAAACGATCGATCGATTTAATGTCGAATAATATTTCACAGATGTTTGTGTCTCATGAAGAGACACGTTCGAAAACGTGCGTGATGTCAGACTATACATGCGCAGTTGATACTTTTCACAGTAACACACTGTGGCACCTTTTATTCTAATGCGGCTAGTAAAATGTGTTTGATCAGTCAAAGAGAATGATTTCTCATATTCTTCATAAGATATGTATGTATTATGTTTTTCTAAACTGTTTATATGAAACGATTAGATATTGGAAATAGAAAATAAAAAACAAAACAATATTTAAGTATATTCGATACTTAGTTCCAGAACAAATTACAAACACTAAGTATTTGGTTGCTAATCAACGCATTAGTATCAGAAAGTAGTTTTACATTCCACAGTATGATATTGAAACAACAAAGTAAACTGTTGTACATGGCAAAAAATATTAAACCGCATTACTTTCCCATTTCAAAAACAACTTTTCTATTTATTGGGCAATGCTCAGTAGTATTGATTATTTTATCTTACTGTCATTTTGCAATATAGTATAAATAACAGTAAAATATGTTATTGATGTACTCGTTATCTGTAACATAATTTAGTTATTTGCTTCTTCGCAGTAAATATTTTTTTTTAATATTTTACAACATGATATATCTTTCGTACCGATGCGGCAGTTTCCATGCATGACACAAATATTCCACCAACAATCAAATGAAAAGATTTGGTGCCTTTTTGAAGTAGAAATAACATTATTTTCTGTATCTGTATGGGAGCCATATACCACTGAACATTATATCTATGAAAGAATAAATTGATACTTACACATAAATTGATACTCATATATACGTAACAACAAACAGAAAAAAAAGATGAAAATTACGTTTTGTTTGTTTAATACTTTTCAAAAAAAAAAAAAAAAAAGAGAGAAAGAAAGAGGAAAAAAAAGAAAAAAAGAATATGTGTGTGTATGCGTGAAACAATTATACATTATCGGCCAAGTGATAATAATATCTCTTACACTGTCAGAAATAAATATTCATTATGATCCGTAACTTGTTGCGCGATATAGTTAGCTAAAAACAAATATACATATAGAATAGTAAGTATTACAAATGGTGGCAAAAGTTGTTGAATTTCGGTAGTAGTCACCACCTGGGAAAAAAAAACAAACACTCTTTTGTGTGAAGTACTATTTATTCGACATTTTGCTCGAGTTAAAATATGTTAACGAAAAAACTTTACCATTAATAGATTTAAAATTAAGGTTGCTACCCCAACTGTTATTAAAAAAAAGAACGAGCCTTGCAAGCTGGATATTAAACCTTTGCTACATCTTGAAAAAAAGTATAAAGAATAAACTTGTGTTATATATACAAAGTGTAATTACATAGTTTCATATGTATATGATATATACCAACTCCATAGCTTTACGATGTATATCTACAGCATAAATAATTTCTGTACAAATTTGTTTTTTGTCTTTTAAAATATTACGTTGCGAAATATCGGTTATCAATGCCTGTTTGATACGATAACTGTAAATAGTTGTTATATTCTGTTGTTTTTTATAGCTTATAAATTCGTATTTACATGTCTGAGATAATTAATACTATCTTAACTTTTTCCATTTTGTGTATTTATTGTCACGCACCTGGCAATAATAAACATTCCACAAGTATATTGCAGATATATTATAAGAAATGATCCTGTAGCTACTAACGAGACTGCTCCTACGCAGTAAGCTGCGTATTGATGCAGCTTGATCAAATAATAGTATGTTTCTTGGTCAATGAAATACTCCATAACAAAAGGCTCCGGAAAATGTAGAGATTTGTTCACGGAATATATAAATGTTTGATACATATACGACCAAATTTGCGATAAAATAAGAGCAAATGCACTGAATGCAACGAGTACTAAACAATTTTAATAAAAGACGCGAAAGCAATATAATTTTTGTGTGTAATTTTATCGTAATAAAACTATCGCGATTACAAGTAAATACGTAGTAAAAGCTTGATGAAGGTTATCTTACATATAATTCCAGTCATATAACGTTTTCCTTTATACCCGTACTTGTTTATAATAGCAATTTCGTTTTTGTCTTTTAGCTCGTCACATACATTCTGAAGACGCTTCAATAAGTTTCTTAACTGTAATAGCAAAAAAAGTAAAAATAGTATTATTTTTAAGACACTTAAAAATATTAATGATGCTTGTTTTGCCATAAACTTACAATATTATTATTTATCAGGACCGAGTTGTATTTGATCGCAAGAAATATGAAAAAAAATGTACTTGAGAGAACTTTAAGAACGATATCTGGTGTACATGGCGTCATAAATATTGTAAACTAAAAATAATAAATATTAATTATGTAGTAAATAAGATAATTATGTAGTAAAATATTATCATTCCATAACTATCTCGTTAATTATATGGAATATAGTTATGTTACATTAAATTGCTTCAAATATTACACAAAAAATAGTTATATAGGTGCCATAAGTCCCAAGATGTATTTTAAAATCAAATAATAAATTTTACAATGACGTAAGCACATTACCTGCAACATGATATAAGTTATGAAAACACCAAAGAAGATAATTAGATGAAATGTAATGAGTAATGATTTCCGATAAGGCCACAAACCTACGAGAAGCAACAAAATTCGGTTGAAATATCGAGTCTCTAGAGACTCTAGAGCAGTCATCTTTCCGCCAGTATCAAAACGCGTTTGATAAAAAAATACCTAGAGAAAATTCACTTGCTTCCACTTTCGATTTTTGTAATTGTTCAAAACTTTTACTCTCTAAACGTCTTGCAACATATCCTATTGAAGTCATTTGTATAAACAGTAAATATAAAAACATAATTGTGAGATACCAAACACCTGCATGCAAATTTTTGTGGAAAGAAAAAACAAGCAATTTAACAGATGCTTTTTCACATAGAGAATTACTCACAGAAATACTCGACATCTCCTTCTTTTGTAATAATTATTCAATTGCTATATTGCCGTTCAGTAGTACATGTCATAGTTTTCTTCTGCGGTCTGTTTTAATAGTGCAAACGGTAAAAGTGCTAACATGTTAAAGTTTTATTGATGTGTCGGCGCAAATGTTACGGTAACAACACCGATGTCGTGGAATTTGTTGCTTACGCGTAAAAAAACAAGACATCTTCAAGATACAACATGAAAGAGTGGATTTGGAAAATAAATAATGTGATTTAAAAGATTATTACAAGTATATTAGTGTGTTACTGAGTTCTATCGATTAAAGCTACATGTACCTACTTTCACGGAAGTAAGAGAAAAGAGACAGTAAGAAAAAATTTCGTATATATTTTAATAATTAAAAATATTGTATATATAGTTTAATAAATCTTAAATGTCAGATGATAAGACTGATTGTTATATTTGTGACAAGTATTTAAACTACAATACAGAAAAAAATCAATATTTAAAAAAACTACTGTAATCTTTAATTCACCAGGATACCATCTTACTTACACAATAAGTACTTGTTTGTTAGTTAGAAACATCAATAAATATTCCTACATTTCCGTATAAAAATAAAACTAAAGAAATGTAACTATCATACACAACAAAAGATTAACGCACATTATGTCATTCTATTTCTAAATATTGTTTTCTTTTTTGGAACCTAATAGTATTTTCAAATAGTCTTGATGATTCCATCTTACATCATGTATTTTGTAACGTAGAATACATAATAGCACAATAAGATATTGACATTTTCATTATCTGTAACACAAATTAAGTACTTTTCTTTCTGGTGATCTCCTATATTGTAATGTATAATATACATGTTTTACCGACGCGGCAGTTTCCATAGATGCCACTAAAATTCCACCGAGAACCAAATAAATAGATTTGGCGCCTTTTTGCAGCAGAAACAGCATCATTTTCTGTATCTGTACGGGAGCCATGTACCACTGAACATTATATCTATGAAAGAATAAATTAATTTTTATGTAGTAAGAAGTATAAAAAAAAAAAAAGTGGAATATGATTTATTTGTGTATTTAATATATGTTTGATAATAAAGACAGAAAAAAGAGTATATACGAATAAAACAATATGTTCATTGAAAGAGTGATAATATCCCTTACACTGTTACAAATATATATTCATTATGATCCGTGATTTGTTGAGCGATATAATTCCCTATAAATAAATATGTATATTGGAGGAGTATCATTGTAACAGATGGTAAAAGTTGCTGGACCTCGGTACAAGTCATTATCTAACAAAAAAACCACACATTAATTTAATGAAGTTTCTAATTATTTGGCATTTTAATCGAGTTATACAAGATGTTACCGAAAAAGTACTTACTATTAAAAGATTAAAGACTAAGCTAATTATGCCAAGTGTTATTATACAAAAGAACATACTATTAAACTTATTAAAAAATCCAAAAATCTTAAAAGAAAGATAAAAAGAATATATTTGTGGTACACATATATATACAAA